>BMAC01000302.1:96779-115008 GCA_014905375.1 Phtheirospermum japonicum | reverse complement strand
AGATTTTCTGGGACCTTAAAAAAGGAGACTAACAATCTTTGCAACTTGCACTCTTCAAGCATTCAGGTATTTTATATTTACCAGTTTCTATGTTTTTTGCCACTAATTTTGGCCCTGGGAAAGCAAATATAGGAGAAAGGAAACCCAAAAATCAAAATCATGCTATTATTTTTACTCGAGGGGAAGCTCTTCAGACCATTGATATGAACCAGGTAAAGTTGAATAAATCTGAAGTCATTACTTCAATAACACTTATCTAGGTATTTGGGAAACAAATGAAGTTTCTTGCTTCTTTTGTAGGATAACTATTTGGAAGAAGCTTTTAAGATGCGCAATCTACCTGAGGAATTTAATCAGGATCATGGGGTGCGACCACCTAAAATCCTAGGTGTTCATGAGCATATTTTCACTGGAAGGTTGGGTTTTCGTTGCTATCTTTCTGTCAGTTTGGCATATTCAAGTTTAGCTCTCTAATGTTTCTTATCTTTAATTGCAGTGTGTCATCTTTGGCCTATGTCAAACCAAGAAACAAGCTTTGTTACCATCGKCCAAAGAGTTCTTGCAAGGCCTTTAAAGTATGTTCATTTACTTTTAATTTGTTTTTCATGAATCAACAAAATAAGAACTACTACTTGGTTTGGGTTCAGTAAATTTGCTACGAAATTATTTCCTGTTACCATCTTTTGTGAAAGGTAGCACTCATCATCTTTAACTATTATTTGGAAGATTCCACTAACTCACGTTGTAAAATCTCTATAATTTCTTAAAGTATACTATCATAGCCATTTCCTGAACATCACCAATTTCCATAAATGAGGGAATAGAAGGGTTGTCATCTTCTTTGTGGAAAATGGGAAAAAAAATCTCATCTTTATTATGAACTTTCTACAGTTACTTCTTTGTCGTTCTTGATTGAAAAAATCCTCCTTTTGGTGTCACACCTATGCGTTTTAATTACCTTTTTTTCACAGCGAAATTCGAGAATTTCAAGCAATCTAAAAATATGCATTGGTTGATAGGAGGAGTTTTTACATTAAGGTACAACTTTATGTGATATGCGGAAACTAAAATCCTCCTTATTTTTTCCTAAAGGAATTAAAGTGTTCTGGAATTTGCTTGAGTTTGAATTTGCATTTTTAGCTGACTTTTATGTATTTAAGTCTTTTTTTTTTCTTAAATTGGTTAATTTGTGTTTGATGGTTCAACAAGTTTAATTTTATTTCAATGATATCAATTTTGCTACAACTAATTAGTTATTTAGATTCATGAGTAAATATCCTAAAGAGTATGGTCAGATCTATTTAGAAATACAAATTTGTTGAATATGATTTTGATTTATATTAGTATATTATTTCGATCTGGATTATTTCGTATTGGACRGAGTAATGTTCGACATGTTCTTATGTTGGGTTTTCGATTAAAAAATGTTCGCATTGCTTATTTATTTTGATTATTGCTTTCAAGTTGAACCTCCCCCTGGATTTTGCGATGTGCTCATACAGGTGTGCTGTATGGATGTATATTTACAAACAAAATAACTATAAATCTCAAATAATTATTGAAAAATCTGCTATTTATTATCTTTATTATCGCATGATTTGTTCGCATCTGCCTTTTATTTTATGTTTTCCAATTTTTAGATTTCTTTTAACTTGATTGAGTTTTTTTTTCTTTGTTTCAAATATAGGTTTCATTTAGTTTTTCTGATTGGATTTTTCATGTTGATTATGGCTTATTTTTAAAATTCTTAAAAGTGTGAGGATTTGTTTTCATTTTGTACATTTTCACGATTTTTAAACTTATTATCCATATTTTTGTTGTAGCCTTCTCCAGCAAGGTGATATTGTCAAAAAAAAATTATCTAATGTTTCTACATGTTATTTCCTTTTCTTTTATTTATTCATACTTTCTTTCACTTAAAAATGTAGATGATTGATATACAAAAACTGTATTTTCGATCTCATGCTGTCAATATTATTATGCTTATTTGAGTTTTTAATATATGCTTTTATATGCGGTTGGTGGAAATAGAAAAGCAATTGCCAATTGTTGTGGTAAGATGATAAGTGCTTCTTTATATTTTTCAAATGCTAAGGTATTGATATTTTCTTGGTTTTGTGTTGTTGAAATTATGCAGTGAGTGGGAAGAAGGGATGTTCTGTAAGAGCAAAAGACAAAGAAAGCAATTCCTTTGAAAGTGTTTCCAATTTGAAGACTGCTATTAAGAGCAGTAAGTAGCTTTGTGCTGTAAGTATATTATTTTAATTAGGTTTTGATTCATCATTTCAATTTCAATTTAAATGGTTMGTAAGTAGAATTAATATACGTCCCCCTGTTCAGGTTATGCTCGATACTGTGGGCGCTGAAATTSTTAATAAAAGTGAGAGAGATATAACCCTTAAGGAAGATGAAAATGTTATTCTAACACCYGATCAAGGTCAAGAAGCATCGAATGAGATTTTTCCGATTAACTTTTCCGGACCGGACAAGGTTCTTTTTATAGATGGCCTGCAACTTTTATCTTAATTCTGGAGTTTGCATTTAATTTTTTGCTTATGTAGTTCCTAATCAAGTTTATTATTATTATCAGGCTGTGAAGAAGGGGGACACCATTTTTGTTGGTCTATATCTTTTCATAGGAAGTGAAACCACTTCTGTTTGGCTAGAGGTATGAGGTGTAGATTAGACTTCAGYGTGTTCTGTTATAATGTGGTTRTGTTAGGTTTAGGGTTACCTACGAAAAGCATCCTTGAKATTTGKCCTAATTAAAAAAAATAGATTTATTAGTTGGGGGTTACCTACGAMAAGTATCCTTTATTAGTAAGGGKCCAACTGTAACTCTTTTTATAAATGTGAAGGTGGATTTTGAAATATTCTTTTGCTTATGAAGGGGGTTAAATGTTAGACAAAATAGAACATCTCGGGTATTCTTTGTAATTTGGTCAAACCTCGAGGATGCTTTTTGTAATTAACCCTTAGATTTATTAGTAGCACGTTCTAATGATGTCGATTCATTTGGCWATGCGAGTGCTTATCTAAACTTATGTATAGAAGTTTCTATGGTTTTGTCTCAATTTGTAGATGAACCATCTCTCATTTGTTACTCCGAATCACTATTTGAAGTATGTAATTTTAAGATAGAAGAACACATGAGTATGCTTACAGGATTTATGGGTTTTGCCTTATTAAATTGTTAATCGAGAATGGTGATTTTGCGGGCAGGTAAATGAAGTACAAGGCGATGATTTGTGCGATCAAGAATTCTGCAACCTTGGCGGGATCATTGTTTACCTTGCATGCTTCTCAAATTCATATTTGATCTGCCTACGCTAACTGAACAGGACAAGCAGGTGATTGGTGCAATGTGATGTATAATGTGTTTGCCCTATGTATCATGCATTCGTGAAGAGRATTTTTGATGGGGCTTATTGTTTGTTTTGGCATGTATTGTCCATGTAATTTTTGTTAATAAACCATGATGAGGTGGAAAAAAGATGTATTGGGTTGGAAATAAATAAATACCAGTATTGGGAAGGCTTATCTCTTCAATGAGGTGCAAGTTTTTCAACCCATAATAGTTGCGTATTATTGTGATAAAAAGAAAAGAGAAAAATTAAATTTTAAATTAAAGTAAAACGGAAAAAAGAAAAATCTCACCGAAAAGGTTTGTGCTAAATGTATTCCAACAAAAATTAATAAAAATATCATACTGAATGCATTAAAAATGTGCCGAGTATTATTATATCTGTCGTGAAAAGCACACTTAATAAACAAATCAACACTTCTAATCCACATTCAATATCTATAAGATTAATATATTGCAAAAAAGATCCATAATTTAACCCATTCTCTCCTTCTGAGAAGTTGTCATGTCATCTTGAGTATAACACCATAATATATAATTATAGTTTATGTTTAAAGATCTGCTATCGGGCTTATATATAAACACTTTCCTCRTGAATTTATAAAGAAACAAGAACTATTTGGCCAAGGGGAAAAATAAAATTGGAATGAGATATTATAAGCCTATAATATCAATTGGCTTCATTTTTTGTTTCCATTTTTTTTTAATTAACTAGATTTATTTTATTTATTTTGTGATGAAGTGAAATAGCATTGGTAATTGTAATTAATATGGTAAGTTAGAAATAGCATGAAAATAGTAATTAATACTAAGATATTTGAAACACATTGTTGTGAACCAATAGATATTTGGTACACATCAAATCATGTTACCCTCATAATTAYTACACATTTGGTAATTGAAGTATAAATCAAAAAATATATTCAACATAATTAATTATTGTACCAAATATATACTCCCTCCGTTTTAAAATAAGTATCRTTTTAGAGATTCAATTTTATTACAAATTAAGTATCGTTTTATAATTTTTTACCACTTTATTCCAGTTTTATCCCMACTTATTTTAAGAAATATAAACAAGTTTATGGTAATAAAATAACTAAAAGGAAAGAATGGAAGTAATTAAATGGGAATATTATTAATTGATTGAGGATATGTTGGTCAAATATTATRTTCCTTAATTTTGAACAAAAGCTCTAAATCGATGCTTATTAAGAAACGGAGGGAGTAATATTTAAGAATAAAATTCTCACATATTTATTTCGTAATTATTCCTCATATTAATAATTTATATACTTAAACTAAAATATTCATACCAAATATATAATAATTCATAAAATCAAAAAATTATAATACTCATAGGGTTAAACTGCATATATATTCTTAGAACGACATTGTTCTTATTACTATTACAAGTATTAATATCTTTTATTCTTAAGAATCAATAAATTATACGGTGGATAGTAGATATATTATTAGGCAGCTTTTTCCTTTTTTGTTTCTCAATTGTGTAATTATTTGTATATGTATTTCATTATGAACATATACAGAGAAATCAATAAAAATCATAGCGTGGATAGCAAATATATGATTAGGCCCTTTTTTTGTTTGTTTCTCAATAATGTGATTGTTTGTATTTTTATTTTGTTTTTTTTTAAAAAGTGTTTGGGCGCATGTTTAATGGAAAGGAAATTAAATGAAAAACAAGTTTAACAATAATTCTGAATTTACATATGAAAACAAGAATTTCAAAATTTACAAGAATTTCGGTTTTAATTATATTTTTCATCTCTCGAATGAATATGCTAACCGTATAAAATATATATTTTATAACCCTAATCTTTTCACAATTTCGGTTTTCTTCGGGTTTGAACGTCACATTAAGGGTAACTTTGCTATATTTAACAGTTAATCCCGTTGATTGAATGTATAAATGCACTCGAATATTATTTATTGTGAAAATGATGTAATGTAAATAGAAATAGACCAGAACTTGRACGATTTTTATATTGGAACGAGACGCCACATAAGTTTAAAATACAATCATACTTTAACATTCTTTCTTTTTTTATATAGCTATCACAAATCTTTTAGAAGTGTCAAGTCATCTTTATTTTACAATATTCATAGCTAAGAGCATAAAGAGTTGTAAATTCTTTGTTGCGACGAAAATGATATCAGTATAAACAAAACAACTAATGTAGCATAAAAAAACTCAAATTTTAAAGTGAACATTTTTTTCTTTTTGATATAATAATTCACATTCTTAATTATTTATTTTATAAATTTTATTTTTCAATATTTTTTATATTTGCCCGCGAAAATCGCGGGTTTCTGGTGTTCTTTAATTGCGTATTAGAAAATATCYTTAAACAAAAAATGCGCGATATTTTTTGTTTATTAGAAAATAGACCAAACCTTCCGTGTTATAAGAACACCTATTTAAATTTTTTCTGTTTAAGGATATTATTAATAGGTGAAATAGACAGAAATAGACAAAAACAATTTATGGTGTTCTTTAATTATAAGAACAAGAGTTTTGGTCTTAATTATATTTTCCATCTCTCGAATTAATATGATAAACTTATAAAATATATATTTGATATCCCTCAAGGGGTCCTCAATATTTTCACAATTTAATAAAATATTTGATTGAAATATGGTTCATATTTTGTCTAAATAAATACGAGTGAAGTTCTCRAAAAAAAATTAAATTAATTAAAATTAAAAATAAAGTGTGTCGATTTTATTAATTACTCTATAAACTTTGAAACTTAGCTCAAATACATATGGAAACTAGAATTTTGGAATGTTTAATGGAAAGGAAATTAAATGAAAAACAGATTTAACAAAAACTCTGAATTTACATATGCAAACAAGAATTTTGGTCTTAGTTATATTTTTCGAATCTCGAATGAATATGATAACCTTATCAAATATGAATTTGATATCACTTAAGGGGTCCTTAATATTTTCACAATTTCGGTTATMTTCGGGTTTGAACGTCACTTTAAGGGTAATTTAACAACTAATCCCGTGGATTGCATGTATAAATGCACTCGAATACTATTCATTATGAAAAATGATGTAATATAAATAGAAATATATCAGAACTTGAACGATTTTTATATTRAAACGAGACGCCACATAAGTTTAAAATACAATCATACTTTAAAATTTTTTATTTTATTTTTATATCTATCAAAAATATTTCAAAGTATCATTATAAAACTCGCTTACAATGCACGAATCATCTTTATTTCATATTGATAGTTAAGAGCATAAAGGGTTGAAATTTTTTTGTTGCGACGAAAATGATATCATTTTAAACAAAAAAACTAATGTAGCATAAAATTTTCAAAATATAAAGTGAACAACATTTTTTTTTTGATATAATAATTCACATTCTTAATTATTTTTTTGATAAATTTCATCTATTTTACATTTTTTATATTTGCCCGCAATTTTCGCGGGCTTTCACACTAGTACATTATTAATTCTCTTGACACATTATTAATTAATATTAAGAAAATATATTACAAGCTGATGAGTTCCACACAACAAGCCTTCATCCCTCATTGCATGTAAAGGGCAAAGAAGGAAAAAATGGTGGCCCCCACAAAGGACCCCACGACCGGCAAAGCAGCGGCGCTAGTGAATATGACTGGATTTAGAGCTGGACCTAGAGATGGAGCACCGGCCGCAGAGTCATCCGTGCCAACGGCGGTGCTCACGGTGGCCACGGCGGCAATGATGGCGGCGAGTGCGATCTTCTTCATTTCCATGGTGGTGAAATAAATATAATCACCGTTAATTTGCCGCTTGGTTGTGTGTGTTTGCTTGCCTTGTGAATTTAACGTGGCCGATGAAGGCCTTTTATAGCGATGGTAAGTCTATTTATGGAAATAGTCGGGATGGATTTGTATCATTGGTTTTTTAGCTTGCTTACTATTTTAAGAATGTGTTTGGACATTGGCCCTAGTATTGGGATAGTACATATCACATTAATATGCAAGTAAAGCATATCCGAAGGATTTTATCAAAGGATTTTATCGATGCAGAATATGAATTTGATAGAAGAAATTAATAAGTAATTAGATAAAAATAAGAATAGACACTATTTGACCAGGTTCATCTCAATTCAAGGCACAAAAATAGAAATAGACACGATTTATCCAGGTTCATCTCAATTCAAGGCTACGTCCTACAAAAAGAATTCACTATATTATTATGTCTTGTTTTCCACACACGCAACTCATTACAATGATATTACTATAAATAGGCTACCATACGAGTACATAATATTGGGCCTAAACCTAGTCTATTCCCAGAATCCCTTTTAACTCGGGCCAACATAGATAAAGCCCACACCCGTTGGCGGGACCCCGACTTGGGGGCGGTGCCCCCAAACCGGTTCATATCTCGATTCCCTAAACTCACGTGGGCATCCCGATGTGAGAAACAAGGTTCCTCGAGATATTTACCAACTCCAACAATATCCATTTCTTCTTCTTATTTTTATTTTTTTTGTGGCAGAACATTTTTTCTTGGTTCGAATCTTACGTATCTATATTGCCGATTAAATATTGTTTTGTCGAATTTGCACATTGAACTATTTATTTTATTTTTATAATTATGTAGTTCCATTTTGATTCGTTGAGGATTAAGAATTTCGGTTCATTGATAATTCTGTTAATTGTTGAACCTTTATTGTTTTTGTTGAGAAATTGGCTCTCATTTGGTTTTCTGCTACGGCAAATCAGGAAGTTGAAAAAATGTGTACAGAATCTTGCACTCAAGGTGTTTGATAAAATGAAGATTACACTTTGTATTTCTTGAGGAAAAACAAAAGAGCTAATACTTTTTAATTCTATTTTTAATAGCTCATCTACCATTATTTTTCAATAAATAATCTGCTTCATGTCGCTGCTACTCCTATGATTGATTTTGTTCATATTTGAACAATATATGCTTAATGTTTGCTCTTCAGGTATTAGTTGTATAAATTCTTCAGCAGCTTGGATAGCTTAATCAGGTTGCTCCAATTAAAGTTAAACCTCCTCAATGTTGTTCCCATGGCCATGGCAATCCTTTATCATTTTTCCACTTTCCACTCTCTCTCTCTCTTTCCAAAAACTCTCCTTTTGTTCTTGACATTATCCATTACCAAATTCCGACTTTAACTATCTGCACAAGTGCCGTTACTCTACAAGTGTTGCTTCTTCAGTCAAGAAATCCATTAGGTTTGCTTGTTTGTTTGTTTTTCTCCACCCCTTTTTTTTGAACTTTCTTGGTATAATAAAATGTATTTGCATCAAAGCTGGAATTTTTATTATTGTTTCTGCGGCTATTTTTTGTAATGATTTTCTAGCAGTGCAGTTTGTTTCTTTTTATTGTTTAGTAAATTGAATTGAACTTTCTTGGTTATTGTAGAATGATGCATTTTCTAGTTTTTTTTTGTTGAAGTTTTTTCAGAGCTACTAGGAAAGTGAGGAGTGATGTAGATCTTTACAATGATATTAGAGAATTCTTATCTACGGCTGGACTTCCTGAAAAAATTATGTGCCTACTATGAAGGAGATGTCTCAATATGGAAGACAAGATCTCGCAAATGTTGTTAGGCGTAGAGGTTATAAGTTTATAAAACAGCTTCTCACAACCTCGTCTACGGGAAACATTGTTAAACTCAATATCGATACTAGTCAGACTTGAAATCTGGAGGTGCTTAGTGACTCTGAAGGTCAGAATGAGAGGCATAAAGTTTTCATTGGCATATCGTCAAATGAGAGTATCGTAGAAACAGATGAAGAGCTCATGTCAAACGATCAAAGTTATGTTTGCCACAGAGTCAAATACATTATTATCATTGCAGGACAAGATGGCTAAAATTATTCAGCATGTGAATTGGATTCAATTGAAGATGGTGGATTAGAAATTACTAGTGAAAAATGCATTGATGAACATGGGTGGAATGTTGAATCAGAAGATTCACAAGGACCAGAATCTGCATTCTGTCGTCACAAACAAAAAAGAACATATGATTGGTGGTGAAATATCAAATGGAAGTGTCCCTTCACTAGTCCAGGAAATTGAAGATCGAGGGAAAATTTATGTCTCAACTAAAGAACAAACAAGTATTAATTGTCGAGGATTCAAATGATGATGTAGTTTATAGTGGATTGGCTGGTTAAGAACAAACAAGTATATTACACATACATACACACACACACACACACACACACATATATATATATATATATATATATATAATAAAATTAAAAATAATAAGTTTTTTTTTTTTTTTTGCTATAAGATGGTTATATTATGTGTTAATTTTATTTTTTAGAGTGTATTTTTATTTCTTTTTTGGGCATGGTTTTATTTCGTTATTTTTTGTCTATGCAGAGGCTAGAATAGTAGATGTCACATTGTCTATATATATACAATATATCGTGTTTTTCTACTATTGATCCTCACACATGTTATGTAACAGGAAGTGGAGAATCATGCTGAATTAGGCGTCTCAAATACTTGTTGCATCAAAAGAAATTAGAACTGCCCCAGTTGAAGGAGCAGATTAAGAAGGAAAAGTTTGCTCTATCTCTTTTGCAAACTAAAGTAGAAACGGAGATAAACAAAGCACATAAATTTATTTCTCAGAAAGAGAACGAATTACATGCCCTGTCTGGACTTAAGGAGAATCCATGCAAAGAAAAGCATTTTGTGACTAAAGCGAAGTAGCTTAATTTTCTTTTGTTAGGTAGAGGACGAGTACTTAGGTGATGGAAACACTATGGAGCTAGTCAGTAGCTTCAATGGCTGGGACCATAAGATAACAACGGATCTATATCCATCATCATCTTGGCTTTAGTGAGCACTTTTGTGGATGTATCCTGGGGTTTACGAGATAAAGTTTATTATCAATGGTTATTGGAGATTTGATCCTCTCTAAGGGAGTCAATAAGCTGGAATGGTGTACATAACAGCATCCTTCGAATAGATAGATGATTTTGTGCTTTATTTTTTGCTAAACTATATGTTTATCTTGTACAGAATCAATTGCAAGGTCCATAGGGTGTGGGGAAAAGGAATCGAGTTAGAGTTCTAGATTTAGTGCGTCTTAGTAGTAAATAAATAAATAAAATTTTACCTTCATTGCAAATTACAAAATATTTCTTAAAAAAAAAAAGGTTGCTCCAAATGAAGAGAACTACAACATCATTTACTAATATTAGCTCCCATATTGAAATCTTAACTAATAGTTTTTATATGGATTGCCAAGGGGGATATGGAGCTACCAAGGACCAAATCATTTACTGTTACATTACAACCCTGGCTAAGGTCAATTGCAGGTTGGTTTTACTTATTTTTTTTCCTTTTCATTTTTTTTTTAATATTTTTGGTGTTTAGGTATTCAATAATAACAATAATAATATATTGCTTAAGATTGGAAAGGAAAATAACACTTTTTATTTTTAAGTGGCTAGGTTTGATTCTTTTGTTTGGTTGTGGGGATTCGGTTTCAAAGTTTGGTATTATAACATTATTTGTATTTGAGAGACTATATATAATTGTGTTAGTGAGGAGAAAGAAAAGAAAAAATGATTTATAAGGTTATTTGCGAATTTGGTAACCACTCAGTTTGGTTGCCAGCTTGATTGTGAGACTGCATACAAGTTATAAGGTGCATATGTTAAAAGGTCTTGGATTTACTTGGGCCTTTCATTTACAGTGGTCGAAAGCTCATGGTTTTGTAGTTAATAATCATTTACTTGTAGTAATTTCTTGTTTTATTTATTCGTATTTCCCTTTTCTGATCTGCATAAGACAAGAATCACCATATGTCTTGAAATAATTGAAATGATAGTCTAGATACTACACTGATCAGTTCTTGGACATTTTACATCTATTCTTCACTATGATCGGTTAACATGCCTTTATTTATTTATTTAATTATAAAAACTATTATTATATTATTATTATCATCATCATTTTTAAGTTCTATGAACAATCAATTTTTTGAACTAATCACATATTCTAGTAATGTACTCAATCAGGTTCTCTTCATAAATGTTGGAAAGGGATCTGCATCTACATTGCTCTGGGCTTCAAGAACTCTCTTCAATTGTAAGCTGCTGCATCTGCATACCTTTATTTCCAATAAACCTTTGTTTGTAGCTTGAAGAATTGTCCCCCATTTTCTACTGCACAATCTTTGGTTGAATTGTTTTCCATTCTTCCATATGATCTTATGTCCTATTACATATATTTCTGATTCTGATTCTTTCAATTAAATATAATTTAGTTCTATGATAATTTCTGTGATCTTTGAATAAGCAGATTTGGTTCATGGGTGAATTCTCACATTTCAACTGACTTTGACAATGTAAGTCTCCGTACATATTTATTCATTTGTTATTTATAACTAAACACTGGCAAGTCCTCAGAGTTTATTCATTTGTTATTAATAACTTAAGCAGTGGCCAGTCCTCAGAGTTTATGTACACTTCTAGAACTTATGATATATTTCCCCATCCTTAAAATAACTTTCCTTATGCTTTTTTACTACAGTTATGGTTAGCTATAAGATTGAGCATTTTCTTTGAACTCCCATCACATATTTCTTTTGGGTCTGCATGGCATCATTAGGGTTATTTATGAAGGGTGGTTGAGAAATCCATTCTTCCTAGAAAATAGTTTTGCAATTCATATTTTGGAATTTTCGTGAATGTAAGTACTCTTTCGTGGATTGTGCAAGATAAAAGAGAGATTTTAAAAAGAGCTGCCTGTGTAAACTGATGGTCTATTTTGCTCTCTCATGTCTTATAAATTCTTCGTAAATGTTATAGGATTGGATGTTTGGTTTGCACA
Source organism: Phtheirospermum japonicum (assembly GCA_014905375.1). NCBI lineage: Eukaryota > Viridiplantae > Streptophyta > Magnoliopsida > Lamiales > Orobanchaceae > Phtheirospermum > Phtheirospermum japonicum. The sequence goes on along the minus strand of BMAC01000302.1, from coordinate 102,773 downwards.
TCACGACAACTCTTTTCCATCAACTCATTAGGTGTCTTTGCAAGCTTGCTGCTTAATAATTTTTCTCGTTTATCAAAAGATCAGGTTGTCGCTGCTATACTTGAAATTGTCAAGACCCAAATAAGGACACCCAGAATAACTATGATCAAAAGCAGCATAATGTCGAAAACCAAATTCCTGCAGATGCCATGAAAAGGGCTATTTCTTGGAGGTTGTCAATGAGAGAGACAATTATACCACATAAATTCTCTTTCGTGCTGTCTACATTTGTAGTCGTGCTTTTCTTTTAAAAAATAACTTGAATTTTGTTGTCATTCTAATTTGTTCTTTTTTTTCTGTAAACAGAACAGATGTCGGATGGCCTGAACTTTGGTCAAGGGTTTGCTTGCATAACATGGCAAAATTGGCCAGGGAGGCTACGACTGTATGGCTTGTTCTTGAAGCCTTGTTCTGTTACATTGATCGAGGCAATCTGTGGTCCTCTGATGACGGGCTCGCCCTTCCTGTATTGCTGGACATGCAATCTATAGTGGAAATTCTGGTATTTAGTTTTTTTTACTGCTTTATTTTGAATTAAAGTTGCTTTAACCCGCCTTTGGTTATCTTTTATGCATTTTTGATTTCCATATACCTGGTTATGTGACCTTGCAGGGAATAATACTCATTTCTTACTATCTTCTATGACCAAGCACCTTGATCATAAGAATGTCCTGAGAAACCCCAATATGCAGATAGATATTGTTCAAGTTGCTGTCACGATTGACAAAGGTCCAGCCATCTGTGACGATTATTGGTGCATTCAGTGATATGATGAGACATTTGAGGAAAACATACAGTGCTGACTCAAAACTCGGAGAGGAAATAATTCGATGTAATCAGAAGTTTCACGTCGTCATCAAGTTGTTAACTTATAGTTTGGCTGGAGGAATTATTGGGTAAATTATGTTACTGCTATTTTACTTGGATGAATTGTTGGGTGAATTGTGTACTTATTACTCAGTTGGCTATGTAAAAAAATGGGTTAAAATTTCTAGGTTGGGAACCGCCTAGTTAAAAATAAATAAATAAATAACTTCACATCGGTTATATTATAAAGCCATGTTAAAACAATATTCTTTTACATAAATCTATTAACGACCGATCTAAGTTCGCACGCATATTACATCGTTTGTTAATAAACCGACGTAAATTTATCGACGTTTACATCGATCTTTCACGTTCATGAATATTTTTTACATCGGCTTTATTAACAGCCGATGTCGATGTATCATTAATTACATTGGTTCTACAACTGATGTAAAGAAGTCGGACCTTTACAACGCTGTATATTACATCGGTTCTGGAACTGATGTAAAGTGCTGTAACTAACCGTAGTAAAATCCGTTTTTTGGTAGTAGTGCTTTTTTCACCTTTATGTTTGATTTCTAAATGCACATGTTACTCATCCCCATCTCATTCTATCTGTTATAACTGATCGTTTCATATAAATTAAGAAAGATGATTGATATTATAATTATAGATATCAAATGACCATATAACTAAAAATGTGAAATAATAAATGGAGAAGTAAAACTAGTAAAGTCATATTTAATTCTTATTGAAAAGTAAAAATTAATATTAATTTTATCTTGAAACTATAAATGTGACAAATAGAATATAATATTTAAATAAAAACTAAAATACCACATATAGAACAAGAATGAGAAAATACAAATATTGATTCACGATATCGATAGTGTATATAGAAGATAAAATTTTAATTAATTTATTGGCGTTTTATGATATTCAAATAAATAATAATTCACTTTAAAACTCAAATCATTTATGTTATAAATATTAAAAGCGAAGATGTCTAATAATAGCCATGGAAACTTCGGGTGGCAAAATTTGTATCGAGATTAAATACGAAACTCGACCTAATTCAGGATGAGCCCAAATTTGGGGCGGCAAAAATTTGTAATTGTCGTATAAGAAATGTGTCTTTTTTATATTATTGATTTGAATTAATTATATCGTGATTAAATTCGAAACTCGATCTAATTCAGGATGAGTCCAACTTTGGGCGTTAAAAATTTGTAATTGTCGTATTAAATTCTAAACTCGACCACCAAATTCCTGGCCTGCTTAATTATGTGTATATGTACTTTTCAAATTTACTGCGGATCTCATTTTATGTTTTGTATGTGGTGGAATAATGGGTCACACAATTAGGATCAAATCTGTAGGTGATCAAATTTGTAGGTTGCATCTGATATGAGGTTAGTTTTCTATTTGAAACTTATGAAAGTTGTGTATTATATATAGCACAGTACAACATTGTTTCTATATTTTATCAACAAAAACAATGGTTAGACGTGCCCGCAACCGTCGAAAGGAGTATTACCCTCATCGAATGTTAAGACTCATCTTCTAAAATAATTTATTAAAATATTTAATTCATTAAATTTTCTATAATATTGATATAACAAAGTTATAGAATATGTATTTTTTTATTATTATTTAATGACTTACATTTAGTTCACAGTGCAACAAAATTCATGCATCAATTTTTTTTTTTCATTCTGGTATGGGTCATCTCGCACTAAATTTAAGGTCTAAATTAAATTTTTTAATGGATATATATTTTCAGTTTATTTTTAAAAGATTACTTAAAAATTAAAATAGATAAAAATATTTAAAATAGAAAAAGATATTATTCATCGTGCTAAAAATATGTGTTAAAAATCTTTGGTTGTTATTATTATCTTTTATTAGTTGTTTCGTTATATAAATTATGGAAGCGCATTTTCATTGTGCGGTTCCAAATTTTTAATTTTCTTTGAGCAAATTTGAGTATGCACTTTCTTTTTTATAAATATAAATTGTGTAAGCGCAATCACTAAAAAAAATAGCAGTTTTTCGAGGAGAAAATTGGGAAAATATTCCCTCGGTATTTTCCGAGGGATTAAAATATCCCTCGATTTTTTTCGAGGTAAATATTTTCCTTCGATTTTTCCTTTGAAAATACGGCGCCAATGTTTGCCGCTATAATTATCGAAGGTAATATCGAAGGCTTTTCGAGGGTAACATTACCGAAGGAATTTAGCCTTCGTAAAAACCGAGGGGAAGGAGATTCCCTCGGAAAAAACTGAGGGCAACACCATCCCCTCGGTTTTTTATTTATTTTTTTTTTTTAAATTAATAAAACCGAGGGCCTCTTTCTGCCCTCGAAAAAACCCGAAGGTATTTATAGCCCCTCGTTTTTTTTAATTAATTAATTTTTTTAAATTAAAAAGATTGAGGGCGGTTTGTGCCCTCGAAAAAAACCGAGGGTATTGATAGCCCCTCGGTTTATTATTTTTTTTATATATTTTTTAAATTAAAAAAATCGAGGGCGGTTTGTGCCCTCGAAAAAATCCGAGGGTATTGATAGCCCCTTGATTTAATGTTTTTTTTTATTTTTTTTAAATTAAAAAATCGAGGGCGGTTTGTGCCCTCGAAAAAAACCGAGGGTATTGATAGCCCCTAGGTTTAGTTATTTTTTTATTTATTTTTTTTAAATTAAAAAAACTGAGGGCAGTTTGTGCCCTCGGAAAAAAATGAATGTATTTATAGCTCCTCGGTTTTTTATTTATTTATTTGCGAGGGGAAGTTAATCCCCTCGGTTTTTCTAATAAAAAAAACCTAAAAAATAGAAAAAATAGAGAAATCGTAAAAATGAAACAAATCCTATCATCTAAGGCACGTGTGGTGGTTTTGACCTGATTTCGATTGAAAAATATCAACGAGCATGTGCGTATTCACACGTCCCCTCATCCACAGGGAGAGGACCCACCAGGTGTGATTGTCGCCTCAGTGAGTGCCTCCTTTCCCTTTTCGTCGACGGAATATGGGGGAAGAGGAACGAGAGGCGTCCCTAAGCTTTCCGGTTCACTGCTGGAGGACTAACAGGGTGAACTGCTAGTTCTCATTTTCCTATTTCGGCTTGAATTGAAAATACTGGACAGGCTGTGAGGGAGATTTCCGACATGAAACTTGCGGAATGGAATAAAGGCTGACTACTCAAAAGACTAGTCTGTTATGGTGTGCAGTGCTGATGTTTATAAGCCCAGGACCTTCTCTACAACTTTCCGATGTGAGATTCATTTTCATTCTTTGTCCAGAGAACCACTTTTTTCATTAAAAGATATTTTTGGCTAGTAATTTAAATGGAGTTGCCTGGAGAATGAACTCCCTCAATCCATATACTCTATTTTCATTTATTGCTCATGCGTGCCCATTTATTAAATTAAAGAGTTTATAGCCTCAACTTTCCTGTATAGCATCTCTTCAGCAAGAATGATTGGAGGCTTCAGCAAATGATTCAGTCGTGTAATTCGATCAACAACCAAGATACGATCCATCGATCAAATTGTTCGGTTGAAAACGCGAAGCGATGAAACGTCGTGATTTTGCCGAGGGGGCAAGAGGTGCATCTCGGTGTCGTGGAACCAAGAGGGTCGGGCGTCGATCGTTTAGTACGCGTTTTCTATTTTTTTCGATTTTTAAATAAAAATTCAAAAAAATATCGAGAAAAATAAAAAATTAGTAAAAAATAAAAACCAATCCTATCATTTCACGAACAGGGAGGGGAGGGGTGCATCTCGGTGTCGTGGAACCTCGATGTCGGGCATCGATCGTTTAGTACGTGATTTCTATTTTTTTCCCCGATTTTAAATAAGAAATAGAAAAAAAATTGAAAAAAATAAAAAATTAGTAAAAAATAAAAACAAATTCTATCATTTCACGAACGGGGTGGGGAGGGATGCGCCTCGGTGTCCCGGAACCACGAGGGTCGGGTATCGATCGTTAAGTACGTATTTTTTATTTTTTTTATTTAAAAAAACCGAGGGGCCAACCCTCCCCTCGGTTTTTTCCTAGGGGAAATAGTGCCCCTCGGTTTTTTTAAATAATAAAAATTAAAAATATAGAAAAAAACAGAGAAATCATAAAAATGAAAGAAATCCTATCATCTTAGGCACGTGGGTTGGTTTTGACCCGATTTCGATTGAAAAATATCAACGAGCATGTGCGTATTCACACGTGTCGTGTAATTCGACCACCAACCAAGTTACGATCGATCGATCAAGTTGTTCGGTTGGAAACGCGAAGGACGAAGTATCGTGATTTTGCCGAGGGGGAAAGAGGTGCGTCTCGGTGTCGTGGACCACGAGGGTCAGGCGTCGATCGTTTAGTACGCGTTTTTTTTTTTGTTTTTTCTCGATTTTTAAATAAAAATTCAAAAAACAATTCAAAACAACCTATATTAAATTATAATTAAAAATTAAAAAAATAAAATAATTTTTACAAATAATGTACAAAAAAAATGAAAAAAACCAAACCAACTTACCTTTGGACGGCGACGGAGCGGCGGTGGTTGCAGGTGGCGCGGACGGCGGTGGCGGCAGTGGCGGCAATGGCTGCAGATGGCGCGGACGGGGAGAGGCGCTTGCTTGTTACGGCGACGGGAATCTCTCCAGTGGTGCGGCGACGACGGTGAAGCGGCGACGGTGCTGGTGGCGAGGGCGACGATCCGATCCTTCTTCCTTCTCCCTTTCTTTTTTTTTTTTGTTTGCAGCGCATGTACAGAGAGCAGGCTGCCTACTGATATTAGGTTTTCGGACTGAGGGATACGTGACCCTCGGTAATCCCTTGGTTTTTTCCGAGGGGAAACACACCCCCGCAGTTTTTCTTAGCCTTATTTATTCATTTCTTATTTAAAATTAGAAAAAAAATAGAAAATGCGTACTAAACGATCGACACCTGACCCTCGTGGTTTCACGATACCGAGACGCACCCCTCCCCTCCCCGTTCGTGAAATGATAGGATCGATTTTTATTTTTTACTAATTTTTTATTTTTCTCGATTTTTTTGAATTTTTATTTAAAAATCGAGAAAAAACAAAAAAAAACGCGTACTAAACGATCGACGCCTGACCCTCGTGGTCCACGACACCGAGACGCACCTCTTGCCCCT
>BMAC01000302.1:84881-96754 GCA_014905375.1 Phtheirospermum japonicum | reverse complement strand
AAACCAAACCAACTTACCTTTGGACGGCGACGGAGCGGCGGTGGTTGCAGGTGGCGCGGACGGCGGTGGCGGCAGTGGCGGCAATGGCTGCAGATGGCGCGGACGGGGAGAGGCGCTTGCTTGTTACGGCGACGGGAATCTCTCCAGTGGTGCGGCGACGACGGTGAAGCGGCGTTTTCATTTTTTTTGTACATTATTTGTAAAAATTATTTTATTTTTTTAATTTTTAATTATAATTTAATATAGGTTGTTTTGAATTGTTTTTCATTTTTTAAATTCTTTATGTATTAGTTTATTTTTTTAATTTATAATTACAATTTAATATAGGGTTTAATTTAGATTTTAGGGTTAATTTTAGTATTAATTTTAGGGTTTAATTTATAATTAGGGTTGATTTTGTAATTAGGGTTGAATTTAAGAATAATTAAGTAGTTTGTATTCAATTTAGGAATATTTATGTAATTAAGGTTCAATTTAGGAATAATTACATAATTAGGATTCAATTTAGGAATAATCACAAAATTAGGGTTCAATTTAGGAATAATTAAGTAATTAGGGTTCAATTTAAGAATAATTACGTAATTAGGATTCAATTTAGGAATAATCACGTAATTAAGGTTCAATTTAGTAATAATTAAGTAATTAGGGTTCAGTTACGAAATTAGAGTTCAATTTAGGAATAACTGCGTAATTAGAATTCAATTTAGAAATAATCACGTAATTAGAGTTCAATTTAGGAATAATTAAGTAATTAGGGTTCAATTACGAAATTAGGGTTCAATTTGGAAATAATTACGAAATTAGGATTCAATTTAGGAATAATCACGTAATTAGAGTTCAATTTAGGAATAATTAAGTATTTAGGGTTCAATTTATGAATAATCACGTAATTAGAGTTCAATTTAAGAATAATTAAGTATTTAGGGTTCAATTTAGGAATAATCACGTAATTAGAGTTCAATTTAGGAATAATCACGTAATTAGGATTCAATTTAGGAATAATCATGTAATTAAGACTCAATTTAGGAATAATCATGTAATTAGTATTCAATTTAGAAATAATTAAGTAATTAGGGTTTGATTACGAAATTAGGGTTCAATTTAGGAATAATTAAGTATTTAGGGTTCAATTAGGATTAATTAAGTATTTAGGGTTCAATTACATAATTAGAGTTCGTTAGTGTTCATTAAGATCTCAATTAAGCAATTATCATTTAAAGTGTATTCGATGATGGTGGTGAAATACCGTGGTGATCGGTACATGCATGTTAACTTAATATTTCTTATGTTTTGTTGTTATGCTTTGAATGTGATTGCTTGATGTTGTGATTGATTTGGGAAGACGTCGGGGCTGACGTGGTGTACGGCGCCGGTCGGGAGGTTTTGTCCCTCCAATAACGGTTTTTAAAATTATTTTAAAAAATGACGGTGGTTTTCAAAATGTTTTAAATTGTTTGTGATGGTGGTGGTGAAATACCGTGGTGATCGGTACATGCGTGTTGTGTTTAACATACATATTATTTTGTAGATTTTTTAATTGATGTGATTTATTGATTAATTTATGCGTACGTCTATGATGACGTAGTTTACGGCGCCGACCGGGGAGGTTTCGTCCCCTCCAATAACGGAGTTTAAAATAGTTTCGATCTAAAATACACTCTTTGTAAATAATATACCTTAGACTCGTTTGGGATTTAATATCGAATAGAGAATTCGATACTAAATCCCGAATTGTTCACTTATTTGGACAGTTTGAGAGCGTGATTGTAATATGGCTTATCTTATCTGTATGTTTTTTTTGTTGATTATATAAATTTTGGTTCAGTATCTCTCTTATGTTCTCGGGTCCATTGCAATATATGTGTACTTAGAGAACTAAGGGAGATGCTGCCTAAATTTTTAGTTCACAAAAATCCATATACTAAGACGTTGTATTACAGGAAAATCACGTTTTCGAATGGGATAGGGCCTTACCAAAAAATTCAATCATTCTCTAGCCACCCTCATGCTGCCCAATTTTGATAAACCAATATAACAACCGTATAATATTAGGATGAGTTCCAATCGTAGTTAGATGTGCAATCGAATCAACAACGGCTATTTATCCTCACAATTCGTGGATGGAGTCGAGAGTTTTAATGAATTTGCTCAAGCACATTCTGCTCATAAGGACGGACAGAGGCTAAAATGTCCTTGTAATCATAACACATGTAGGAATAGTAGTTACCTCGACGTCGATGAGATTAAGTACCACTTGGTTAAACATGGGTTCGAGCCAATATAAATGGATTTACCACGGAGAAAGCCAGCTCGCCACTTCTGGACGACATCACGATTTTCATGCTGGAGGACCCTCTTACATCCCTTCTGAAGAATCATCAAACGCATACATTAATATGGTTCAAGATGCTGCTGGTCCTGATTTTGACGTGGTTGCCGATATGGAAGAGTCGCCGAACCCTGAGGCTCAAAAATTATACGACATGTTGAAAGCTGAAAACCAGCCATTGTATCCGGGGTGCGAGGGACATACTCAGTTGTCATTAGTTTCCTGTCTCACGAATTTGAAGTCAGAGAATCACATGTCTTAGAAGTGTTATGATCAATTAAGTGAATTAATCAAAGAGATTGTACCGAAAGACAATCTCGTACCCGATAACTTTTACAACAGTAAGAAGTTGCTAAGAGGTATGGGCTTACCAATCGAGAAGATAGATTGTTGCAAGAATAATTATATGATCTATTGGAGAGACGATTCTGATTTGACAAGCTGCAAATTCTGCAATGAACCTCAGTTTAAACCCGTTCGTCAAGGAAAAACAAAACAACAGAAGGCTCGTGTCGCGTACAAGAAAATGTACTATTTTCTATTAACTCCTCGTCTGCAGAGGTTGTACGCATCTAATGCCACAGCGAAAGATATGAGATGGCATGCTGAACACGTTGTTGAAGATAATGCTATGCGCCACCCATCTGACTCAGAAGTTTGGAAACATTTCAACCAGACTCATCCAAGTTTTGCGTCTGAAAGTTGAAACGTGAGATTGGGTCTTTGTACAGATAGTTTTCAACCATTTGGAATTTTTGGCGCACAATATTCATCATGACCCATTTTACACCCTACAACTTGCCTCCTTGAATGTGCATGAAAGAGCAGTTCATGTTCCTGAGCATTCTTATACCAGGGCCAAAGAATCCAAAAGATAAACTTGATGTATTTCTGCAACCTTTAATCGCCGAATTAAATCAGTTGTGGACGGTTAGAGCTCCCTCGTACGATATATCTAAGAAATAAAATTTTCAATTGCGAGTAGCCCTTATGTGGACAATTAGCGATCTTCTTGCGTATTCTATATTGTCCGGATGGAGTACGGCCGGTCGAACAGCTTGTCTTTACCGTATGAAATGGTCAGACGTCTTCACTCTTAAGTGCAATGGGAAGCAATCGTGGTTCGACAATCACCGAAAATTCCTTGAATGCGATCACCATTTTCGAAAAGATAAACGACGCTTTCAAAAAAGAAGATCTGTCGAGACTCCACCGCCGGAAGTGCTCTCAGGGATAGAAGTTTTGGCAGAAATAGAAAGATTAGGGCTTCTGAAAGTCAATGAACTGGATGCAACACTCGTTAATGCGCAAATATCCCGAACATCTGGTTGGAGAAAACGAAGCATCTTCTGGAATCTGCCATATTGGAGGACAAATCTAATTCACCACAATTTAGATGTTATGCGCATTGAGAAAAATGTGTTTAATAATATTTTCAATACGGTGATGAATGTCAAAGGAAAGACCAAGGACACACATAAATCTAGGGAAGAGTTGAATGAGTATTGTAATCGTTTAGAGTTGGCGCCAGATGGGTCAGGAAAGTGTCCTAAAGCCTGTTACACACTTGATAAGAAGGAATCGTGTTTGATCGGGATGAAGAGTCATGATTGTCATGTATTCATGTAGAGGTTGATACCAATAGCGTTTCGTGAACTGCTTCCTCTGAATGTGTGGAAGGCTCTAACCGAATTGAGCCTGGTTTTCAAGGATCTCACGTCAATAGTCATTCGCACCGAAGATATGAGTCGACTTGAACGTGATATTTCGTTAATATTGTGTCAACTGGAATTGATCTTCCCTCTAAGTTTTTTTTACTCGATGGAGCATCTGCCCGTTCATCTTGCGTATGAAGCGAGAATTGCTAGCCCAGTGCAGTATAGATGGATGTACCCATTCGAGAGGTATCTTCGCATACTAAATAACAGCGTGAAAAATAAGGCGAGTGTTGAAGGGTCAATAGCAAATGCATATCTGGTCGATGAGGCATCAACTTTTAGTTCGTACTATTTTGAAGATCATGTTTTAACTAAAAGAATAAATTTGCCTAAAAATGACGACGGTCAGAATTGTGTGGATGACGTTGATGAGATTCCCCCGGTATTTAAGAAATGTGGAGAGACGTTTGATACAAAGGGAAAAAGATCTCTAAGAGAAACAGAATACAACGCCGCAAGGATATACGTGTTGCTAATTTGTGAGGAGGTCCAAGAATATGTTAGGTATGAATACTCTTTCCAATTTATACTGTCAATGTATATATATATATATGTGTGTAATAATAATTTTTTCCTCAATTGTGTAACGAATGATGTAGTATTTACACGAAAAGCATTCAACGTCTCCAAACAAATATTACCGATGATAGGCAACAAAAAATTGGAAAAAGAATTTGCCAATTGGTTCAAACATTACGTAAGACGTTCGATACCGAGATGCATATCATATAATTATGGTATCTATTTATCTAAAATATTTCCTAAATTAAAAATAATTTGTCAATGTCATAGGCTAGAGATTGTTCGAATAATGTGATCGACGTGAACATTAGGAGCTTAGCTGCGGGTCCATCAAGATGTGTGAAAACGTATACCGAATGTAAGATAAATGGTTATAGATTTCACACATTGGAGCACGGATCTAACAAAGCAACGTCGAGCAGTGGAGTATGAATTAAAGGGTCAAATTATGGGGCAACCGAATATGATTATTAAGGCCGTCTAATAGAAACTGTGCAGCTCGAATACAAAGACCGAGCGGAGAAAAACACGCTATTGTTCAAGTGCGAATGGCTTGATCCAATTCCTACAGGCACAAAAGTTCGTCCACATTATAAGCTTGTCGATATCAATCATAAGCGTAGGTTCAATCGATATGAACCTTTTGTACTTGCTTCCCAAGCTGTACAAGTATACTATTATGCGTACCCAAGTTTGAGACGAGACAAGTTGGACTGGTGGGCAACGTGTAAAATCAAGGCGAGATCAAATGTTGAGTTTATCGAGCCTCTACCAGAAGAATCATTTCAAGAGAAAGTTGTAGATATACGCAGTCCAATTCAACTCGACGATGTCGATTTCCAGTTGCATGACCTCAATGATAACTACGCGATGAACTTGGTAACGAGACAAATGATGATGTAGAAGAAGAGTTACTCACCGATCAAGATACAAATTAAGACACGGACGAAGATGAGTTTGGTGATAACTTTAATAGTGAAAGTGATTAGTCTGGTTGAAATATAGGTAATTTATTCATATTGTAAAACACACTTTTTTTTAAAACTAATTTTTTTCATGTTTAGATTTATTAAGACATTTGGTATATATAATATATATATATTATATATATATACTATATATATTATATAATATATATATATATATATATATATATATACTGGTATTTTGTAAAATGCTCGTATTATTATCTAATAATTTTATCAGATGCCGAGACGTCGAGGTTCCAGTAGCATGGGTCGATCAGATATGGGGTCGGCTAATCGTTTAGCTGAATTCGATGACGAATACATGGGTATCGATACTGAACATTCAGCGCCGATGCAGACACCGACGCAGATACCGACACCGACGTCACATACACCGCTACATACAACATCCGATGCGGGTACATCACAGACCCGACAACAGTTGGTCCCACCACAGAGGGGTGGGGTTCTTGTTTATATTGCAGGGAAGAAGTAAGTAAATTAATGATTTCAAAATTGTAATTATCATTATGATTAAATTATATTCGTAACAAAAAAAAAATACAATCGAATACAAGCTACACAGCAGACAGGCCAAGGTGACCACTATACTCAAGGAGATTTTCAAGAAGGAACTCCATCCCGCCGGGTGGTGCTATAAGGAGGTCCCTAAAGAGACTAAAGAGTTCTGGTGGGAGATGTTTCAGGTAATTATTATTTTATGTCCAAATTTGTTAATCTTTACTGTAATTACACAATCATATATATATATATCAATTGAATTGTAATTATTGTTTTACTTTGTAGGAGACTTGTTATTGGGACTCAGAGGAGTATAGTGCTCGTCAGATACGAAAAATATTTGACTCGATGATGTCGGACAAGTACAGGAAGCAGCTGAACGAGTATAAGCAGTATCATGCTTCTCATGGTGGTCAGCTGAAGACATGCGTTACCCATGAGGTCTGGAGGTAAACGATTCTGTTATATATATATATATTTTATTAAATTAGAATTTTTTATTTATAACAGATAATTTATATCGTATCTTATATATCATGCATCTCAACGAGAGTTTGGAAGGTTGAGTGGGATAAGCCCGAGAACAAGGCATAATAGCAGTGCAGACGGAACAGGAGGATCGAGCCTGTTGGGCCAGGTACTGGGATGTCGAAGCATAGAAGAGGGGGGGGGGTGGGGGGGGGGGGGGGTGGGGTGGTGCTAGATCTAATATCGATTATTCTCTGGATATCGTAAGTAATTTTAGAATATAATAATATATTATTTATTTGTTTATTTTTAATGTTAATTATTTGAAAACTCTACTTTGGATACAGGAGCGGGAGACGGGTGAGCCAGTCAGGGCGTACCAGGTTTTTGTACGTACGCACAAGAAGGACGACAACACGTGGATCGATGCGAGATCCACTAATATTAATATGAGTCTCTTCCTTATTTTTAATTTATTATTTGGTTTTAATGTAGAATTTACTAACGACTTGTATTCAGGCGGAGTACGAGCGACACCTGGAGGAGGTACGTGCATTTTCCAAGGATGCGGGTAGCGAGGTTGACCCTGACCGGGTTTTCTTCAACATCGTCGGGTCGATCAAGGGACGACACTAAGACACTGACTTGTACGGGAAGGTGATTGCTGATGCAAAGGGTTTTTTCCATAAGCAGCTCTTCGTCCTCCTCCTCCCAGCAGCATATAACCTACGTGAGACAGCTCGAGGCATAGCTCCAGACGCAGAAGGAGGAGTTGGAGGCCACAAGTATAGCTCAGGAGGTGCAGCTCCAAACACAGAGGGCGGAGCTTCTAGCGGAGGTCCAGGCGATCGAGCAGTGATACACCGAGTCTGAGCGACAACGTGAGGAGCAGCGCCGGCAGCAGGAGTCATTTCAGGCGCAGGTGAACGCACAGATGGCTGAGATGTATGCTCGTTTCTCGCAGTACCCCCCGCCGTAGCACCCTCTGTCATAGGACAGTTTCATATGCTTTATAAAAACTTTGTTAATAAAAACTTTAACGCATGTAATAATTGTAAATTTCTAAATATTTTTATAATAATTGATTTATTCATTTGTCTGTTCATTAATGTCTTTTCTTCAATTTTTGGGGGAATTTTAATAAATAAACAGGAATTCAAATTAATATTTAAAAAAAATGAAAAACGAGGGGGAATACCCTTGGAAATCCCTTGGAAAATAAAAAACCGAGGGTATATGTCCTTCGGTTATTTTGAGAGTAGCTATGGCCCTCGGTTTTCCAAGGGCAATCTGCCCTCGGTTTTTCCGAGGGTACCTACCCCTCGGTTCTTCCAAGGGTAGTTTGCCCCTCGATTTTTTCGAGGGTAGCCCCCTAGATTTGCCCTCAGTTTTTTCGAGGGTCGTATGGGGGAACTTACCGAGTGGACTGACCTTCGGTTTTCCCCTCGGTAAAATTTTCCGAGGGAAATTAGCCCTCGAAAAATTTTACCGAGGAGGGTTTTTCCGAGGGAATTTTTCCCTCGATTTCTCAAAAAATCGAGTGTTTATCTTAAAACCGAGGGAAAAATCCCTCGAAAAACTACTTTTTTTGTTGTGAATTTCATTGTGCGCGTCTAATGTTTTTTTCTTGGTAAATGGTCGAAGCACACAGAGATGTTAATTAGGTTAAGGTTGACCGCCAGTTTCGATTAAAAGCGTAACCGTCAATCAGCCGCCAGCGGTTAGGTTACGGTTAAGGTTAATGTCTAACCGTAATCGCCGATTAACTGAAGTTTTAAAAAATAAAAAATCCCGGCGGTTAAACTGGTTAACCGCCCGGTTAAACCGGTTATAACGGCTAGTTTTTCAAATTTTATTTAAGTTTCTAAATTTAAAAAAAAAATAAAAATGACGGTTAACCAGAACCTAACCGGTTCACAATCGGTTAGGTACGATTAAGCACCGACCGGTTAATTTAACCCTCGGTTAATAATCGAATCAACAGCCGTAGAAGCACAAGTGGGGAGTCTCTGCTTCCTGATTTTTTTTTATTTTTTTCTTCGTGCTGTGAATCTACGTACGCTTCCATGAAAAAAAAGACTTAAACCGCTAATTTTGTTTGCGCTCCCACTTATGTAGACTATATATTTTAAACACCTCGTATTCTTACAACTCGTGTATAAAATGCAATAACTTCACACGTATGCCTTCATATTGGCTCAATATAGTTTGTTTTATCAAATTAACTATATTGAACTTAATAACAATGTTGGAAAGTATTTAGAGTTTACACATTTTTTTTTCTTCAGTAATCTAACAATTCAAAAAGTACATTTGTTAATTGAGCTTAATATATCTATTTTTATATATATAACATTTAACATATCATTTATATAATATTAATATATTGTTATTTATTTATTTTTTATGTACAACAAGAATTTACATAAAATTATTTACAAAATAAAAATATTTTTTTAATTAATATTCAAAAGTACCTATTAAATAATAGTCTAAATCTAAAAGGAGTATGTATTTTTTTAGAACTTTAAATTATTGATATGTGTTCTTGTCATTGGTTATAAATTGTATATACTTTTTTATATTTCACATATTACTTTCAAATTAATGACAATAAAAATAAATTTTGTATATGTAACTGTTGATATTAATTGTTTTCCTTTCCAAACTCAACACTCAACAGTAAGTAATATTTCAAATGATAAATCTAATTGGTTGATATAAATAAACACGTTTTCTTAAAAAAACATGTTTTCAGAAATAAAATATTGTGTATGTTATGTTAAATACTTTCCATCAAAAGTTCTTAATAAAAATGCCACCAATATTTTTAAGCTTTTTGATAGATAATAGAAGTGCCCTGGATTGACTTAGAAAAATATCTTTCCATTTTGATAATTTCAAATTTAATAATTTTAAAATGTAATTGTTTCGTTTATCGATGTGACGAAAGTAATACGAATAAGTTGACGAAAACATTGAATACAATGATATTTAATTTAATTAACTACGTGTAAACGAACTAGTTCTGTACTTACATGCCTGGCTTTGTCATTTAGAATACAATGTAATAAAAATTGAAAATTAAGTTAATCGTAAAACTGGCGTTGAAATTAAAGCAGAAATAGAATAAGTAACAATATTAAGCATTCACCCACCAATTTTTAATCAAATGAGGTAGAATCATAAATAAAAAACTGAAATTTATAAATTCTGTAACTATTGCCGAGTAAATGTAGAAATTAGTGCAAGTGAAAGTGATTGACAGTGAAGCATTAGCCCATTCAAAATAAAATAAGTAAAATAAAATAACTTGGCAAGTCTTCACTTGGACATTAAGAAATGGAATAGCAATTTGATTGAACCCTCAAACCAACCAGCTGTGCCACGTGTCCCAACGTGTGTCCACACCACCCATCAGACATCGCGCCGCCGACTTGAATTTTAATTTCCAATCGATCAATTAGATAAAACTTGAAAGAAAAAAAAAAGAAAAATTATTGTTATCTTCATGTTATTTTATATCAATTTCTGTTTGTACTTTTTTTTTTCAATTTCTTTAGAAAATATGGATGTGAAATTCGGACCAGACTAGCCAGTTCAACTAGAAATCGATCACTTTACATGTTCAATTCACTTTTAAAAACTACCCGGCAACATCATGGCTCATCGACCAGTTCGACCGGTGAAAAAATTGGTTGAACCGACATGTTTTCATTTTTATTTTTAATATTTCTTTATTCTTTAACATTATTTAATATTCTTAATATAAATAAAAATATATATTTAAATAATTCACACACGTAGACTATCTAGTCAATTAATTTAATTATTTATATTAATTTAAAGATTCTAAACGGTTGATTTTTTGTATTTTTAAATTTATTTATCACTGGAAATATTAATATATTTATATTGAAAATTAATTATTACCAATTTAATTACGGTTCAACTCAATTCAACCTATGAACATGTAAATCTGTAAATTCATCGATTTGGTGACCAGTGCGATTTAACCTACATAAAAAAATGACTAAACAAATTACTTATACAATTGTTTACTACTCTTATTTTAAAATAAATTTTATTTTAAAAACTCAATTTTATTACAAATTAAGTATTATTTTTATTTTTTTATTATTTTATTCTAATTTTATCCTCATTTATTCTAAGACATGTAGACACATTTATATTCTTTGCATTTCTTTTTAATTATCATTCTAGAACTTCTATTTCAAATTAAAAAATATAAATATTTAATCAATAAATTTTTAATTAATTAATAATATTTAGAATTCTTGTTTAAAATTAAAGAAATATAAATATTTAATCAATAAGAGGAATTTTGGTCATAGCTTTTGTCTTTGACTTTATTAGCATTAGCAATGGTTGAGGTTCTCTCAGATAACTGATAGAATAATGTAGGTTCTCTGGCCTTACGGCCTAAGCAGCAGAACAACCTCCCGCGCCCAACCGGCTATTTAGTAGGGGCGTTCATACACAACGGCCTTCGCGAATTTGAAGAGCATGGAGAGTTCGATCCTGGCTCAGGATGAAGGCTGGCGGCATGCTTAATTTATTGATTAAATATTTATATTTCTTTAATTTTAAACAAGAATTCTAGATGATAATTAAAAAGAAACGCAAAGAGTATAAAATCTCAGTTTAGCCAAAGGAAAAGACTCTTGGACTCAATCTTGTACTATTGTTCAACCTTTCCCGCCACCCACCCACCAGCTGTCCACGCTTCTTCTGGCCCCACACGCATATCCAACTGGCTATATAAACCCACCCCATAATCAACCCCCCTCAAAGCATCAATCACATTTTCTTGTCCATCTATCAGTCCCAACCCTTTAATTAATTAGTATATTTTTATTAAAAGATACACAATTTACTATAACATATAAAATAAATCAGAATGGCAAGTAATTTGAATGGTGTGGTGTTGATGATTTTGGCCACCATGGCAACTCTTTCTTGTGTATTTGCTCAAGGGGAATTCGCTCCGGCGCCGGCCCCCGTCAGCGGCGGCAACTCCTTCCCGGTCTCCAGTACGGTGGTCGCCTCCTCGTTGGTTTTATCTGCGGTGGCTCTCATGATCAAGTATTGATCAATTTAATTTCAATATAAATATATTCGCGTTTCCGATATTCATTTATTCTTATATATATGTATTTACATTTTGGGATTTGTATGTAGTGGAGAAATTATTATATTTATTATTTTCACCTCTATATATAATATTGATTATCGATCATTATTTATACTATTGGCATTTTGCTTTGTCATACACAATAGTGTTACGAGTTGCAGTTTATGTTGTTGTATTTTGTTCTTTTTTTT
>BMAC01000302.1:51592-64169 GCA_014905375.1 Phtheirospermum japonicum | reverse complement strand
AAAGTTCGGATGAACCTCGAGTGAACTTGCTTGAACGAGGAGACAACTCGAAGAAGAGGCCGCGTCCCGGCAACTCATATATATATATATATATATATATATATATATATATATATATATATATATATAGGAATTGGATCCAATGGGTCCAATTATTAAAATGGGTCCGTAAGGCCAAATATCAGTCACTCATTAGATTTAAATTTGATGGATTTAAATTAAATGGGGTATGATTGACTAATAGATATATAGCATGCATTATTGCATACTTGTACTAATAACTGTGCATCATCGGACATGTAAATGTGCATTAACAAACTATTAAATGTGCAGTAAAACTGTTGGAAATTGGCTTGGAAAAACATGACATATAATGCAAATATCATTGTTATTCTAATAATGCATCAATGTACTTCTAAATGTGCAATAACATGCATCTAAATGTGCATTGAATTTCTATTTTCTATTATTTGGTTTTTGGAAATAATTTCAATTAGAATTTTTAAATGTACAAATTTGTTGGGAAAAATGGTATGGGTATTATTGTTCCTTAAATCGTAAGGAATAATATGGTGTAATTTATTTTGGCAATATTTATATTTTTTGAGAATAATAGAGAGATTTCAACAGAGGATAATTATTAATTGAGGGGAGAGGTAAATATATGTATTCATTTAGGACTTTTAAAGACATATTAAGACTTTTAAAATCCTGATGTATTTAACTAAGACATTTTAAAACTTATAAAAGTCTTGATGTATTTAATTGGGATTTCTAATGGATTATTAAATGTCCATAAAAGTCTCAAGGTATTCATTTGAGACATTTTGAATTCTTAAATTGTCATGAGGTATTTAAAAAGTCAAATACTTTTTGGATTTGTAATTTGACTGGATTTTCCTAGATTTCTAAGTTAATTATACATACAAGATCTCACTATCAAATCCGATCTTTAAACATGAGATTTCACAAAACTTTTATAAATTTCCAACAAATATGTAAAATCAATAAATATAAAAAAAAAAATCCATACAAATCTTACAGTGAACTCTAAAAGTTCCAAATGAATACACCCCCCTTAATTTATATTAGTCATTAATATTAATGTTCATTTAAATATTAATTGATGAATATTTAAAAATATATTGATGCACATTTAGAAAGACATAGATGTATTTGTCACCCATACTAATTTATATCCATTTGATCTAATATATTGGATGGTTGTAATTTGCCCCTACGGACTCATTATAACATTATAAAAAATGGACCCATTGGATATATATATATATATATATATATATATATATATATATAGGATTGGGTTCAAATGAGAACCCCGTCGTTATATGTGAACCTAGGGACTAATCCTGGCCTTAGATCTAATATTGCACAGTGCAATTATATGTTCAGGTTCATTGTGCTTTTTACACAGTACTGTAGTGCTAAAATCAGTCCAGTTTTTTTAATTTAATTATATATATATATTTTTTACATTTTAAAATATGCAATATGTATCTTAAATTGTAGATCTTGAGAATGTGATTAATTTGATATATATTTCATTCAAAACGAATAAAATTTGAAAAAGTTATGGTTTGTTGAAAATTTAAGTTTCATTTCAAATTTTTGAATTTGCAGTTTATAGAAGAAATTTGCGGTGCTTTTTTTATACAATCGTAGTGTTTTTTCTTCTTAATCTATTGTGCTTCCAAAGAACAATGTAGTGCTCTTTGTAAACGTTGATATATGTCCAAAATACCATTTTTAATTAATTAATGCTGACATGTCATAATCTCAACCATCAAGATTATCTAATCTAATGGTCAAGATGAGTCCCTAGGTTCACATATAATGACGGGTTCTCATTTGAACCCAACCCTATATATATATATATATATATATATATATATATATATATATATATATATATATATATATATATATATATATATATATTATCCTGCCATTTCTCTAATTGCTGCATTACGTTTCTTTGTTTGTAAAGTTATAAATTGATATTTTCACATTCAATTACTATTTTCTTCTGATGTTTCTTGTTCTATCCAATTAATAATATTTTTATTTATTTAATTATTTTAAATATTATTATAAATAATACTAATATTGACACCAATTATTTATCAATATTCAAAATTACTCAGGGCACTGCGGGCTACTTCTACTTTCTATGATAAATATATTGCTAACGTTTTGTCGTATATACAATTTTGTTGAGTCAAAAAATATAAAAAAAATTAACATATATTTAATTTATTCTAAATATTTAATTTATTTTTCACTTAAATGAATGTATATATACTATATAAGATAAAAACAAGTTATGAATAATCAAGCAATAACCAAAGTGATAGTGAATGAAGAAAATGCTCAATTTAAAAGATTTTGTGTGAGGTTATCATCTATAGTATTCACATGTATATATGATTTTATCTCAATACTAATATTTTTTACACAACTATTCACAATTATTTACTAGGATGGCGAAGATTGATGTTGGATCATGCAATATTAGTACTATTATTATATCAAAAAAATGTTTGAGGAAAATGCTGCAAATATTTGTTGAATGACATTTTAAACAAACACCAATACTTTAGAAAATCCAAAGGTATTAATTATTGACATTTAATATAATTATCTTTATAATTGATTCTGAATGTTCAATTACAATTTTATTTTTTCTAAAATATATTTAGAATACTCTTTTCAATGTATTTTTTCCCAGATATAATTTATGTGATGCAAAAATTCAAAACCTTACATTATATGAGGTTTACAAGTTGTTGCAGAGTACGAGAAAGAGTTTAAAGAAGTTTTTTCTTATACCAATTCTAAAGGTCATTGATTTTCATATGTCACGCAATAGATTTATTGCTGAAAAATCAAAA
This sequence comes from Phtheirospermum japonicum, assembly GCA_014905375.1. Lineage (NCBI taxonomy): Eukaryota > Viridiplantae > Streptophyta > Magnoliopsida > Lamiales > Orobanchaceae > Phtheirospermum > Phtheirospermum japonicum. Next base: position 61,257 of record BMAC01000302.1, on the reverse strand, counting down.
AAGGATTGCGAAGCCCTCACCGAAGAACATGGCAAATTGGTTAATAATTTGAATATTGATCAGCGATAAGTCTATAATAAGTTTTTTTTTTTAAATCTCTACCAAGATTCATCGTGTTTGATCTTTAAAGAGATCCACTTTCAATAGTACATGGGCAACTCATTATTTTGGGATGAAGTCTTGATGATGCATATGCATTGTTTCGAGACTATAAGAATAATATTGAAGGACAAAATGGGAATGAAGAACCCGTCTTCTAAGCAGTTTCCATTCGAAGGTAAAACAATAGTCTTTGGTGGAGATTTTCATCAAATTTTACTGGTCATTCCAAAAAGCACTACGCGAGACATAGTATGCATGATAATCAATTCTTCGCATTAATGGGGACTCGCAAGATTTTGAAGTTGACGAATAATATGAGGTCGCAAAATCTCAATTCAGATCTCAACTATGTTTCAATAAAAAGTAAATACGAGTGAATAAATAGTATAATATATAGAATAGTTGGATGATCAAATGATGGTGTTGGTGACATTGAAATACTGGATGATAAGTTGTTATGATGATGGTAACCGTACAACCTCAATTATGGGGAGCCAATATCCATAATTTGGAATAACTGTTGAATCCTCTGATTCATTAGAGGGACATGTTATCGCTGCACCAACACTTGATGTCATAAATTTGATTAATATATGACTTCATTGCATGGTGAAGAATGTAAGGTATATCTAAGCTGTGACAATGCGTGCAAATTCGATTCAAATATTGACATACTGCAGGACATCCACTCATCAAAATTCTTAAACGCAATTAAGTATTCTTGATTGCTGAGCCATGAGTTAAAATTGTACTTTGGAACTCTAATATGTTGTTGAGAAATATTGCTAATTCTTTTGAGTTGTGCAATGAAACTATGTTGCTTGTTACAAACTTGAAGACCATTTTTAGAAGCTAAGATTCTTTAAGGGCAATGTAGTTGAATTAGTGTTTATCCCTCACCACACCATTTGATCTTGGATTATTATTTAAGTTCGAATGACAATAATTCTCTATGATTGTATCATACGTCATGACAATCAACAAAAGTCAACGACAACCTGAGATTGTTTCTCTCATGTTGGACTTCTCTTGAAGAATCAGTGTTCATTAATGAACAATTGTACAATGATATATCAAGAGTGACCAACTGTAAGTGTTTAGAATATTGATCATCGATAATGAGAATAAAATAGTAACAAAACTACAAATATCGTGCACGCTAAAATTTTCATAATTTGTAAAGTACATTCATTCGAATAATAATCTTTGAATGAGTTATGTTATTTGTTATTTCGTAGTATTCAATCTATGAGAAAATATGAGATTAATTCAATTTACATTACTTAGCTCCACACACACACACACACACACACACACACACATATATATATATATATATAATATAATCGTACAATGATAAATCTAATTAATTAAAACTCAACATTATACAGTTTTCCCTTGCCATAAAAGATTCTAGGAAAATAGACTGTACAACGCACGAGTAACATTGTATGATAGAGATTATTAGGTYAAAAAAATTATTGATTGAGTATTTAATTTTTGAATTTAACAACAAAGAGTATCCAATATTCGAAATACCAATTTAGTATTTTCGAACCTAAAACAAACWTGTCCTAAGGAATTTATTTTATATAAAAATAATTCGGATAATTAGTGAAAAAATATAATCAGATGTTATAAGAACTCATTTTTCTCATCACCTACTTTTTTAACAATTGTTCAATTATCACAATAAACTATTTTATTTCTTCTAATTTCTAAGAACACGCACAAAAAAACTATTAGAGGACGAGATGAGATGAGATGACAGATTATCATAATATTATTTTTAGTAATTAAAATTCAAATTAGCAAAAACTTTTTTTTTATTACATGATGCACATCAACYATTGTTGTTGACTTTTCTGCAGAGTTGAAAACTCATTTCCATTAGGGTTGACTGATTTTGGCGGCTTCATGCATACATTAGTCGAAGTTTCAAAGGAAGCCATTAGAATCAGCGGTTGCCAAGTCTTAATTGAAATTGTCATCAGCTAGCTGGACTTGTCAAAGCTACAGTGCACACCATCACGGTGCATAAAAGCTCGTCGCCTCCATTACATTATCGAATTCATTTATTGTTTCTCTTTGCTGCACCAGCCTAAGGTACTGCCTGACTAGCTAGAGATATATACCTTGTATTTTGTAGTTAATTGTAAAATTTAGTGACAAAATCATTTTTATCGATAGAGCTTAAATACATTTGTAGTGTCTTAGGATTGGGCTGACAAAGCCCAATCTTTCGTCTTTCTCARTGCCTACCGCTTTTTACAACACTGCTGACATATGTATATTCTGATCTGCAGATAAAACTAACAATGGATCACCCACAATCTTTTCGTCAATCACAACTCAAATATCGGAACTACAYGAGCCCTGCATTGCAGTTCCCCGCCTCATATCCATGTCGAGCACCTAATGTTTCGCCGGTATTCGTGCAAGCCCCATCGGAGAAAGGACTGTCCGGCTTTGCCGTTGACTTCCTAATGGGCGGCGTCTCTGGGGCCGTGTCTAAAACAGCCGCTGCGCCGCTCGAGCGCGTGAAGCTTTTGATACAAAACCAGGGCGAGCTGATCAAGTCCGGCAGGCTGTCCGAGCCGTACAAAGGGATCGGCGATTGTTTCAAGAGAACGATAAAAGAYGAAGGGTTTGGTTCTTTGTGGAGGAGTAACACCACTAATGTGATTCGTTACTTTCCGACCCAGGCAAGTGATCGTTTGAATCTCATTCTCAGGCCTCTCTGTTAATTCTGTGTCTGGGGTAATTAATTCTGTTATCAACTATCCATAATATATTTATTTTTCACAGGCCTTCAATTTTGCATTCAAGGATTACTTCAAGAGTCTTTTTAACTTTAAGAAAGATAGAGACGGCTACTGGAAATGGTTTGCCGGAAACCTGGCATCAGGCGGCGCGGCAGGTGCTTCTTCTATGTTACTTGTCTACTCGTTGGACTATGCTCGTACTAGGTTGGCGAACGATGCCAAGGCCGCGAAGAATGGAGGTGGGAGGCAGTTCAACGGCTTGATCGACGTCTACAGAAAGACGTTAGCGTCTGACGGTGTTGTCGGGTTATATCGTGGGTTCAACATATCGTGTGTCGGGATCATCGTGTACCGGGGTCTCTACTTTGGAATGTACGATTCTTTGAAGCCCGTGCTCCTCACCGGAAAAATGCAGGTAAATTAACTTCGTATCGAATTTACATTTCTTGTTTTTTGTTCACATTTCTTGGGGGTAAATCACAAAATCTGCACCATGAGATTTAACATAATTAGGAGAAGAAAAAATCTTACTTAAGTTTGTAATAATTTAWTGATAGAGCTGTCAAAGCTAGCCCGGTCGGCCTATGAGAGGGTTGGACTAAGTCCACTTTCAGCTTGAAAGTGAGCCGATGCTTGACCCGATCAATTTTAGCTACATTAAAATAGAACTGACAACGGGCCGGGCCAAGCTAGACCTAAATTCCTCTAGGTCGCCATTTTTGAGACCGAAGAGTATAAAAATAGAACAAATTGACTCGGGCCGGGCCAAGACGGCTCAATTTTTTTGGGCCTACTATTTCATGATGACGACCCAAAAGCAAATTTAGCTTTCTTTTGATCGGCTCATGAAACATCTCTACCTATTGAGGGTGTATTTTGTAAAATAGAAACAAATCTTGAGGGGTATTTGTAATTTTAAAAGATATGCAGGATTTTTTGTAATTTAAATGAATTCGAGGGTATTTGATGTAAACAAGCCATTTTTACAGACTTGCATTCTTGTCTTACACTTGTGTTTGGGAAATCTTCCAGGATAGCTTCATTGCTAGCTTCGCCCTCGGGTGGGTTATCACGAACGGTGCGGGTCTTGCTTCCTATCCAATTGATACCGTCCGTAGAAGGATGATGATGACCTCTGGTGAAGCAGTAAAATACAAAAGCTCTATGGATGCATTTTCTCAGATMTTGAAGAATGAGGGCCCTAAATCTCTCTTTAAGGGAGCCGGCGTGAACATTCTTAGGGCCGTTGCTGGTGCAGGTGTGCTTGCCGGCTATGATAAGCTCCAGATAATCGTCTTCGGAAAGAAATATGGATCAGGTGGTGCTTGATTAGTGAACRATCGGTTCGTTTTTATTTTCTGAGTGGATGATGATATAAGGTGATTCTGAAAAAGAAGAAAAAAAATATAGTGTGTGATTGTAAGTAAATTTAAAAAAAGTAATAATTATAGTGATATGATGATTTTATTTGTGAAATTTTAATCCAAACTCATGAGGCAAGTGAAATTCATATTCCAGAGGAAATTAAAAAATAAATAGTAAAAGCTAAATGCTTCAAAAGAACCAAGACTTGATCATCCGACGTCTCTTGTTCGCGTAAGTTTTACAAGAAATTACATATTAACATGAATAAAATGTCGACCCAATTACAAAAATGTCGTTCTTCAATTACAGTTCACTTAGAACGGAATTAGCATGAAGAGTAATTTCAAATAGCTCGAACTCTAAAACTGCAAACCGTGCTCCCGGGCAGCATCAGCGAGGGCCTCGATTCGGCCATGGTAGGGGTAACCACCTCGGTCAAAGGCCACCTTCGTTATTCCTTTTTCAAGACATGACTTCGCAAGAATCTCGCCCACTCGTTTCGCAACATCCTGTCACAACAAAAGCTTTTTAAGTACTGCTTCACTAAAAATAAATTACAAAAACCACCCCTGAGGTTTCGTCCCGTTTACATWTTGYCCCAACGGTTGGCTAGTTGACCTGACAGGATTTGCTGAGGTAGTCAAATATATAACGGTTACACCCCTCGACTTTTCGATATATAACAAATAAATTCAACTTTCCGTATGGCTATTTTGTAATACTTAGAAAACTGAGGGATATAAATGTAAAATACAAGACGAGAATAAGGGATTTTTGCAATATTTAGCAAAGTCGAGGATGTAATAGTAAAAGAAAGGTTTTTTTTTTTTTTTTTTTTGGTAATTTACGAAGATAGTTTGGTCTTTTTGAAATTGGCTCAAGCTAGGATAGTTTTTTAATCACCCCAATAAATAAATAAATTTTTAAAAATGTCGCGGTAACAATTTGGAATAAGAACCGTTCAACTTACAATAGTTGGACCAGAGGTGTAGTCAAACTCCTCGGAGATGGGTTTCTGCATGGTGGAGGCCGAGGCAAGAGTATGCATCTTCGAATCATCAATCACCTGAGCGTAAATGTGCTTGTTGGAGCGAAAAACGCATAATCTTGGTCTTTCGGGTGTCCCTTCAACCTGGCAACACGACAAATTAATTCATATTCGGATGTTTCTTTTCCAGGACTCAAAATTCTGGATTCGGATTCTGAACAATTTCTAACATGATTTGATATTTACGTTTGATTAATACAACTACATACAATATAATATTGCAATATCACCACTTTTCACTCACTTAACAAGCATGGGGTTTTTACTATTCACGTAACTTCAAATACTCAAGATTTTTGAATACCATTATTCACAATCCCAAAGAATCTTAAGAATTAAAAAATAAAAATAAAAAAAATCATTTGCTCAGTCATATTTACAAACACTTGGTGAACAAGAGATTTAAACCACAACATTCATCGCTACATATATGCAATTCCACACTTACCTAGCTTCCCTTATCCATATAAACCTTAATTGTACAATCTCTTTAATCTCACAAACAATAATTGAAACTTCAAACGCAAATTGGACAGGATAAAAGAAAGACAGAATTATTTTTTTCAAGAAATAGGGAAAAAAAAAAGAACAAGCAAAAAAACTTTACCTTCTTGCGAATGCGAGAATGGCGGGCAATCCTGTCGTCTGACCGGGTTCTGGACTTGGCTTCAACCACGAGCCGCCGTGGGTGGAGTGCTAGAGCAGGAACTGAATTGGGCCGGGACCCATTAAAAAGCTGATGGTTTTGGGTAGAGGCCCAAGTGCTCTGGAGAAACGAGAGCGTCACCGAATTGCAGGACATTTCTTTTCTTACTCTTCTCTCTCTGTGTTGTTCTGAAGAAAAAAAGTGTGCCTTTTCGACTGTTTGGGATAAGAAGAGATAGAGAGTGATACAGAATTAGAAATTGCGGTTCAGGACCTCCTAAATACGAAAATTGCATTTTAGTACAACGGAAAAACATGAGGAGGTCTGTTTGGCTAATGGAACGTATTTTAGTTAAAGGCATCGAGCCAAAATTTTATACCGTTACATTATATTATAAAAATTAATATATTATAGTAAAAAGTCAATACATCATAATACTAATATAAAAATCAATATATCATCATACGAGTTAGATATTTATGAAAAATCAATACTTTTGAATACAAAAATCAATACATCATAGTTCAAAAATCAATACATTAGAGTATCGGGTCAGATGGCCTAACGGGTCATGACCCGTCAATCTGGCCTAACGTAAGTTTTTGCCTTAGTTAAATTATTTAATTTATGTTTTGAAAATTTTTATTAAAAGAAATTGGGCAAAATAAGAAAGTGAAGTTGCGGGTGCTGGCATGATTGTTGGTGGTTATTGATATTATTATCATACTATTTATATTAGTATTATTATTTTAATTATGAGAAAATCTTATAATTGCATATTTAGTGTTAAACAAATTGAATAGTTATAAAAATATATTTTCTTATGGTGTATTTAGCAATTGTATCAATTTTATTTTAAACACCTTGATCGCGTTCACTTCGGGGGACGGGACAGGATATGGGGCCCAACGTCTCATGTTCACTTTTGTGGACTGGAGCCCGGGATTTGAATCAAAGCCCACGTGTTATCCGGCCTTTTCATGATTGATCCATCCCACCTTGTGAGGCCGGACTTATTTATCCCGTGATATCCATTGTTCGAAATTATCGGTGTACCCCTCACGAACTTGATTTGCCAAATGAGCCCTCGAAGAACATAGAATTACACCTACACCATCTATAAGAAAGCCGAAGTTACCAAAATCGAAACCCAAGCGGCGCTCATTTGCAGGAGGAGCAAGGTAGTTTCCCGTGCTTTCAATTTGTTAGTGTTACGAGACTTGGCCATTCTCTGGGTCCTGTAATGCAGCTTCCATGGCGCTAAGTAATTTTCATCCATTGTGTTGCTAAACTGAATTGCGTTTTGCAGTCTATCTCGTGGTGAATAACTGAGAATTACACCCGCACCACTATAACAAGGCATCAGAGACAACAATTCAAAACCCTAGCACGCATATCTACAGGAGCAAGGTAATTTCCCGTGCCTTCCACCATTCCATACAAGTAATCCCAACAATTTTTTTTTCATTGATTTCAATTTCTGGATGGGGCGTAATATTTATATTCCTGGGTCCTCTAATCCCCTCATTCACCATGAAATCTTGAATTCCTTCGTCGCTGAAGTGATTTGCGTATGTTTTGCAGTGTATCGCGTGGTAGACGCTAATCTGATTATGAGTGCAGTGCAATTCGGGAAGTGGAGTGTTGTACCAGATAATGTGTGAAACTAGAGTTGATGAATAATTTGATGGTGGTTTGATATGTATTAGTGATTGTGCCTGCTAAACTGTAATAACAAATGTGTTTGATTTGTGCATGAACATAACAATGCGTAAGATTTTGTGTCCATATAAATTAACAATTATTTCACATCACTTAGTACAGAGGTTGTATGTTGAAAGATACATGTCTTGATTGTTATTTGGTGGATACTTGACCTATGAATCACATGAACTTCTTTTCAATGACATGATGTATGTGAATCACTGTTTGTTCAATTGTGAATGACTGTTATTTGTACAATCGGTGGATACCTGAATAGCTGTTATTTGGTGGATACATGAATTTGTGAATGACATAATCTGCCAATTGTTGTCCACTTCGAAATCTTGTTCGAGGACACGTTATTTGTACAAAGATTGTAACTAGTGTAGCCTTGAATTTATGTGCTGATTGGGACGGGGGGAGTGGACTACTACGTTTAAAGTATATATACGCCCACCCCATTTGGCGTCAATTGTTTAATTTCAGTTATTAGATAATTTATTAATATTAGCACCTAGACATATGTCTTAATAAAATAGTCCATTCATTTTTTATTTGGTGCATATATTTATTTAACAGAGTGATACCTTGAAGAGCACCGATGGATTGTGTTGAGGCCGACGTCAAAATTATTCTTATTATTGACGAAGTGATGAATCTACTTAAACTCTTCTTCATGATGTTTACCTTTTATAAAACATATATTGTCCACATTCGACACACACAGATTAACACATAACGTAGGCCTATAAGATATCGTTTGTCTGATCGATTACCCGAAGCACATGTGGGAACTAATCAATATTAGTGATAGGGATCGTGTTGAACAATTACGAATGGATAGATATGTTATTTACTAGAGCACGTAGGTGGTCTAGCCCAGTCCCAAAACATGTTGATAAGTGAGCAAGTGRCAGTTTTCTTWAGTGTCYTGGMMCATCACAARAAGAATCGTRTTGYGAAGTTTGATTTTAAAAGGCCCGGTTGCACAATTAGTAAACACTTCAAATGTATACTTGATGCTATCCTAAGACTCCATCTCGTGTTAGYGATCCAACCTACCCCAGTTGATGACACGTGCATGGACAACAACTGGAAATGGTTTAAGGTAAACAAMTTAAATTTAAAACCCATTTACTGTATAGAACTATGACACCCTCAATTTAGCATAAACTAATTATTGATTCTTATTTACGCGTGGGGACTTGAGCATTGTATGTCTCATAGGACTGCTTAGGTGCGTTAGATGGCACATACGTTGGGGTTCGGGTCCCGTTGATTGAAAAACCTAGGTATCGAAACCGGAAAKGTGATGTTTCCATGAACGTAGYTGGCGTTTGKGATTGAAGTCTGAACTACAGCTTTATCCTGACTGGTTGGGAGGGATCGGCTGTTGATAGTCGTGTGCTGCGCGATGCTATTACTAGGCRAAATGGATTACGTGTACCATCTGGTAACCTCAACTAACTCCCTCARCCTACACACTCCAATTCAATTTCAACTTGCACTAACCCACTTCAAACGCTCGTTTCACACTGTCTAYAACTCTTACAACATATGTCCATTCGAYAGGGAAATAATACCTCTGTGATTGTGGCTACACCAATGGTCCCAGTTTTCTAACACCATACAAAGGGGTAAGGTATCATTTGAGCGAGTGGTCTAAGGATAGGGGGGCAAAGAATTACAAAGAACTATTTAACTTGCGTCAAGCGAAGAGGCTCGTAACGCTATTGAGAATTCTTTTGGCATCTTGAAGCCTCGTTAGGCAGTCCTGATTTGTACTTTTTTGTACACCTTTTTATTACCTTTTTGTGTCGCATTCGCGTGTGTTTTGCTTGCATTTACGGGTATTAGGAGTCGTGTTGGCCTTTTTTGTTAGTTTTAGGTTTTTGTAGCTTTTGTGCGATTTTTATTAGTTTTTCGTATATTTTTACTCGTTTTTGTATTTATGGCCGTAGGATGACCAAGCGGTCCCGTGCACGCTCGGAACATCCCACTCGACTCGGATTGGAATGGAAAAGCTAGGGAAAAC
>BMAC01000301.1:1265180-1290960 GCA_014905375.1 Phtheirospermum japonicum | reverse complement strand
TTCTAATTATATTAAGAAGATTCCTACATAATTAAAATAGGAAACTAATCAAGGTGGCTTTTTAATTAAAAAAAGAAACCAAATCATAATAATATTAAATAAGGTATCTATCATAATTATGTTAATAAAATTCCTACATAACTAAAAAAAAGAAAATTTTTAAATGGCATTTACGTGGCATTCCACTCATATTTTTTTTCTCTCACCAGACATCTGCTTTAATATATATATAGATATATAGATATCTAAGCAGTGTTTGGGAAGAAAAAAAACAATAATAATTAAAAAAACGTTTGGGTACGCAGACACGTGTATACCCAGACAAACACGTAACTTCGCCCCTACGTGTAGTTGTACGTAGCCATCTCCCACCGCACAACATGAAAATGCTGCTAAAAAATTCCACACACAAATTCTTCAAAATCTCACACCATCAAAATAAAATGACACTTCTTACAAAAACAAAAACAAAATAAAATTAAATAAAATGACACTTATTAACTATTCCAAAGAGTTAGGTAAGCTTTCGCCACTCAAGAAGTAATTCAATTGACGTCAATATCACTCGTTAGCCCTAATTTAGGAATTTTTCATGCAACAAAGGACACGATTTTACTTCATCCGTGTTTAGGGTGCTAGCAACGGTGACTTTATGCATTGGCTTTTAAAGCTATTAAGCCAACTTTATAAATATCTCACCATTGTGGAACTAGGCTCGATTAGTGAGCTTGGCAGCGAATGATAATGATTGTGAGACCCTTATAAAGTTGTTTTCTGATTTTTATAAATATCTCACCATTGTGGAACTAGGTTCAATTAGTGAGTTTGACAACGAGTGATAATGATTGTGAAACCCTTATAAAATTGTTTTCTGATTTATGATTGTAGGGATAGATTTATAAATATAGTAACTTTTTTTATCTCTGGTGTGGGAATACTTATAAAGTTACTTTTTGAGCTCGACCATTACTACCACCCTTATATCAATCATCCATTTCCTAGGATTTTTCTTCCTTCACAATTATTAGGTGAGCAGAGTAACATTTGCCACCTTCACACAAGTTTGAACAATCCATTTAATTACTCGTGTACTGCCCGGTAAAATACATACAACAAGCCACGACCATTCAATCACAAAAACTCAATGGCAAATATGATCAAAGGAGTATTTAGCTTTTCAAATAAGCTATAACAACAAAAACAAATATCTTGTTTTATTAAGCTGCAACAACAATGACATTCAACTCCAGTTGTAGACTTCAGTTGCATTGTTGGGAGAAGAAATTATGGAGTGTTTTATTAATTCTGGAATTCGAATTTTTAAGTGTATTCATTAAATAACCAATTGTGTTATCAATTTCGAAAATCGAAAACTTAAAACAAAATGTGTTCCCCACAAACAAGACTTACAAAACTATGGATTCCGAAAAATGAAAAAAGAAAATTTCAATTGAATATTCATAGAAGCAATTCGGTCACATTCTATTCAATTTATCAACCTGAGTTCAAAAGATACAAGTATCGGTGTTCTTGCAGTTTTGCAAGCACACCTCCCAAACCACACACACACGAGAGAGAGATGATAAGTTACATATGACGATCTACTGAAGCTTCTTTATTCCCGGAAACGAAGGAAGGATAGCAACAAGTGCATCGCCATAGCCAACTGGATCTGTTAATTTACACATCGATCGTTATGCACAAGCGAAAAAAAAAAGAGGAGAAAATCTTTCATCATATACACACACACACACACATATGCATACCTCCATCTTTTCTTAGTATCTTAACCACCTCACCAGCTACGTCAGACTGAACGGGAAAAAAAAAAAGTAATCAAATTGAAGGATCGATAAAAATCATCTTATCAAAAGTAACGAACTAAATCTCATGATCAGAGGGAGAAAATTAAAAAATAATCACAAATAAACTGCCCCCATGATTTAGTCTAAATACAAAAATAAATCCAGTTAAACTTTAAAAACAAATACACCCTTGACACATTTTGTATTTGTTTCACAAAATGCCCCATCAATAGGTGCAATTTGAATAACAGAAACATATTCCAAGTGGGTATTTGTAATTTCAAAAAATAATTGTTTTTTAATTAGGCTAAAAAAGATGTTAATTAAATCGGGCACAAACCTCGATGGGGATCTCGCCACCTAGCTGTTCAATGTAGCAGAGCACCTGGCCCTCCTTTACATTATCTTTCTGTTCAGCAACAATAAAATAATAACTGATAAGTAGATGAAATTGCAGGTATTATGTTAATCAACGTTAATGAGTTGCCACAAAGTAAAATAGGACTATAAAAACACAAATGATGGTTGAGTATCTTCTAAATAGAACAGCATATATAGGAAACAGTTTTTGGCATGAACTTAAAGAATACAAACAAGATATATAAGATACGGAGGATACTAAATGCACAATTTAAAGACTATTCAAACCTCTTAGACGAGATTAAATAAGTAGATCATTTTTCCAGCCCCATGAAAAGGAAATAATTGGAAAATAAAAAAAAAGGAACGCAACAAGAAATAGACACCTCTTTGCAAGACGGAGGAGTCTTTTTCCCTTTAATTGTCCGAGATCTCCTAAAAAACCCAACCTGCATCCAGTATAAACTTAGTCACACAAACATTCAGAAAATGGTGCCAAAATTACCCTTAAGGTTTAACGTAATAACCAAAAAAAAAAATTCCAATTATCTTTTCAAAATTACAAATACCCCCAAAGTGGGTATTCGTTAGGTAACTTAATTGTAATTTTGAAACATTATTGGATTTTGTTTTTTATATTATGATAAACCTTAGGGGTAGTTTTGTAATTACCAAAAAGTAAATAACTAAAATTGGGATTATTACCCTTGGAGATTGAAGTATCGCCAAACCCTCATCTGCTGCCTTGTCAAGCAGTGCCTGAACTGCACCTGAGGGTGAAGTTCGTTTGGAGAGAGCTAAAGATGACGACGAAGCTGAGCCATTTGAAGCAGGTGTCTCGATAACTGAATGAGCAGTAACAGGAGCAGGTGTTGGAGGTTCTGGAGGAGCAACTTGCTCGGCCAAGTCTCTCGAAACATATAACCGGAACCCCCCGAGCTAATTATGAAAATCCAATAAATAAAAACAACCAGAAGAGAAAATACCTCATGAAGATGAAATTTCCACACTTAACATACTTACTTTAAAGGGATAATAACAAAACCTACCCTCGAGGTTTGCGGTATTTACACACACACAAAACCAAAAAAAAAAGTAACTTTAAAAATTACAAAAACCACCCTTGAGGTTTGATTCTGTTTGGCGCCATCAAATATTTTAAAATTACACCCCTCAAGTTCAAACATTACAAATAGACCCAACTTTTCGTATGCCGATTTAGCAGAAATTTGAGAAATGTAACATGTGAGATGGAAATTCATAATTTTTTTTTTTTTAAGTTTACCCAAACTTCAAGGCTAGTTTTTGTAATTATCACTATTAAAAACAAAATTCTCTAGGAATGCTATACAACGATTTAGCTTCTTTTTTCCCTTTTCCAGCAAAAGATGTGGAGGTGAGAAAGGGTTCTCGAAGTACATAAAAAAAAATTAAAAGAAAGAAAGAAAGATAACAGCTGCTTACTTTAAGTTCAAACTCAGCAATTGATGTTGTGTCACATAGCACTGTCAAAAGAGATTCCACCTGCAAAATGAGATTTCGAGTAAGATGGTTGCAATTATTTGCAGAATCTGATGTCTGTTCATAACAATGTAACATTATAAAACAGAATAAGAATATCATCAAATCTGGGATTTATGCATATGTTTTAGTGCATCTGGTTTGTAAGTTTGGAAACAAAAATGCTAGTTGAGCATTTCCAAGAGCATCAACAAACTGAAAAGGTAAAAAGCAATAAACCGTCATGACATTCTAAAACCAGTGGAAATGATAACAAATTTGACCAAAATACTGCATATTTATCTGACTTCGTTCATATATCTTAACAAGAAGTAACGGAAGTGGATGGTTAATTGCATTTGCATAACATGACACAAATATAAAAGGAATCAGAACTTTTTTAACTAATGATATATTTATTCGATCAAGAGCTATTTTCTTATCTAATATATGTAAACAAGAGACTCCAGAATTTGTAAATCATATTTTAAGCAACTTACCTCAAATGCATTAGGAATAAGAGTGCTTACGGCATCAGTTGATTCAGTTTCCTCAGATTTATCCTCCACACTGGCATTGGCTGTCACTTATTGAAAGAAAAAAGAAGCTGGATTACAAACAGCAACAATCAAGGGCATAGCAGAAATTATGTCCAGCCAAGTATATTCTTATGAGACCAAATCATGGCAAATTAATAACAGAATCACTCAGCTAGAAATTCACAAAAGTAACCAGTAATTTCAAATTGATACCCTTTATGAATTCCATTATATTGAATATGCCTTTCTTTTCTTTTTTAATTAAATGATAAGATCGGAGCTAAACGGAACACGGTTATTTCAGCGAGAACCAGCAAAGAAAATCTATGGCCATAAGGCTAATGTATAAATCGAGCTAGAAAAAAGTTCAGAAAATATCAACTCACGGTCGGCTTCGGAAACTGAAATTCGACACCCAATTATCGACTTCCTTGATCTATGAGACAACGCTAAACCATCAAATTGGACAGTTTTCGGAGTCGTTAAACAGGGCAATGGATTCAGCAATGTTCTCAATTTGGGCCTCACTGAACTTAATTCCAAGTTCTTTATCTTAAGGCCTGAAGCCCCCAAACCACCTGAAACAATTATCACCGTTAAATAAAATATCAAACATGACTCTATTTGACCGTCGATGCAACTTTTTCAGGGGAAAACAAAAAATAAAATAACACACATTAATTTACTTGGATATCCAAAATTCTTGAGAAGTGAATTCACAAGAAAATTCCAATAAATCAAGTAAAACGGAACCTCATTGCAGAAACATACACAAAAACAGGACTAATAATTGAAGAATGTCAAATTAAATAAGAAATCAAGACATAAACATGACAGATAAGATGAGCATCGTAAAGAAAGAATATTAAATAACAGATGAAAAATGGAATTCGTGTGAGAGAGAAATGGGACTTACACGCAGCCATGAACAAGCAGAGAAGAAAATATAGTGCTGCGGCGGTGTTGGTGGCGCAGCAAAATAGCTGCCGGTTGAGAAATTCACTTTGGGCAGCGACGATGTTAACGAAGAAGAGAGCCGAGCCATAGCTCAAATATATATAGTGGCCCCAACTTCCACACTCGCTTATCTATTTTCACCCTCTCTTTCTTTCTGTTTTTTTTTTTTATAATTTAAATAGTTTTTCTTTAATTTCTTTTTTTAGATTAATTATTTATTCTTCTAACCCTTTCTGTTTCTCTATTTTGCTCTTCTTCTTTTTATAACTATTTACCACTAAAAAAATAAATAAGAATTTGCTCAATATTCGATTTTGGATCGATGTTTAAAGCCTAATGAACTAAGTTTGAATGTGTATTTTCATTCGATAAATATGAATCTTGACTCAAGTTCGAGTTGATTACTAAAAATGCGAAACACAAAACTATTTCAAGTCAATTATATTCGACTCGATCATCTAAGTAATATTCGATTAATAATCAAACTAGTTTAACATCCGTTTATTTACACGGGATTTATAAAAAATTAAATATGAAAAATATTTGTGAAAATTATTAAGTTTTATATTTAAAATAAAAAGTTGAAATGATGTGTTCTCAACCCGTGTCCGGTTCAGTTTATTAATTATTATAATTATTTATTAATATTATATTTTAATGTTTAAATTAAATTTGTTAATAATTATATTTAAATACTTATAAAAATTCAAAATATGTCACATTATCAACCCGTCTAATCAATATTAATTAATTATTATTAAATTATCTTATATTTAGATTAATTTTGTTAGTAATTACCGTTACATACTTTGAAAATTTATAAAGGTGTCATACTTTCAAGCCTTCTCGCATTGTGTCATTCTCTAATAAATATAAATTAATTATTATTACATAATTTTATTTTTTTATATTTAGAGTGAGTTCATTACTAATATTTAGTTACATCCTCCAATTATTACAAATATATCATAAGTTACATATATAGAATATTTAATTATTTAAATAAAACTTATTAATTATTTTCATAATAATCTTTTTTAATATTATTTCATATGTAGTTTTTATTTTAGTTAAAATAACTAATTTAGATATTATCTATTAATTATATATGACTTATTTCTATTTTTATATTAGGAGAATTAAAGAAAAGTATTGAATAAGGAAAAATATAATAAAAAAATAAATTAAGCAATATACAATAAAAAGAAAAGTATTAAATTAGGTAAATATTAGGCTTGGATGACACATAATCAAACGAAGCACCAGAATTTTTTATTTGTCAATCGAAGCATACAAAAAAGACACATAGGCCAGGAGGATTTTACATTAATATATAATAGGGTTGATTAGACTATAATGCAATTTTAACAGTTTGATTTGTCTGCAACTTAGCTATAAACTATGGATAAAAAAGTTTTGACACACTATAGATTTGCTCTATTTATGTTGATGACTTTTGTTAAGACAATAAAGCTATGGGGCGTGTACGATTAAATGGATCACTTCTCAAACCTAATAGCATTTTCAATGCAAATTTTTGGACGCCGAGCAATATTTAACACATGTCAATTAAGTAATAAAATATCTATCTATATAATATGAATGTTAAAAGAATAAATTTGGGTTTTAAAAATCATCTCCAATGCGTAAAATCAACAACAGTAATTTTGTGCATGTGGTATTTATTTTTTTAATAATAAAATAAAACTATATATAAATTATAGATAAGTTTGATAAAAGCAGATAAATTAAAAAATATCTAGAGTCCAAAACAAATATTGAAATATCAGTTCCTAGTTTTTTTGCTGCTTCATTTTGTTTAACATCCTTTCAGAAATCAAACAAAAGTGTGGAAATTAATTTTTTCTTTGATTTGCTGATATAAACGACTTTTTATTAATATAACACCAAGTATTGGAGATGCTATAATAAATCGTGAGTTTCATAAAATAAGAAGCTAATATACCAAAAGGATAAGAGTTTAGTGCAGTTTTGCAAACTTGTACAAGTCAACGTGACATATATATGATTGATAAGACTCTAGTGAACCCAATACTATACTTAGAGATGGACAAGTAATACCAAAGCCCTTAATTAGAACACTAATCAAATTTGTACCCTGTAGGCTCGTACTATTAAACTTGTTGATATGCTGCCAAAATAATTTGAAAACGCAACACAATAGCTTAAAGCACAAATAGGAAATATATAATTATTCATTTGTATAAATGTTTACATCATCATTAGATAAAGGGATTACATAAGTGGCAAAGATCGTCCACTGTCTAGACTTTAGATCTTGGGCTTAGAGGAATCGAGGATTCTTGACCCGACTTGATTGGCCCGCTGCAATAATTACTATTTTTTTGACCATTAATCGGGACAATTGGGTCTTCCAAATAGTGGTTCGAATGAATTTCGGCTTGTTCCTCTTTGGACTGACACTGACACCCCACACCCATTTACCAGTTGTATTGTTTGTACTCACATACAGGCCTTGAGGACATATCTATACGACGGGCACTTGATGATGCTAAACATGTCTTATGTACCAATCGTATTGTTTGTACTCACATATCGCCCTTGAGGAATATCTATGTGATGGGCACTTGATGCTAAATATGTCTTTATGTTCGAATTATTTTTAACTTCTAATACATCACTAACACATACCGCACAAGATTATGTAGTATAGTTAATTTGATCTATTTGGATGACATAGTGTCCAAGATATTGTGTCAAACTTTTAAAAGTTGTGGAAAGTTTTTATTTTCATTCCACTTGATTTTTGTTTTTATTTTTTTGCACTTTTTGTCATTATCAATAATTTTAGAAAATACACTTATTCACTTAATTTTTTTTTATTATTCACACTTCAAAATAAATCATTACTACATATTTTTCTATAAATTTCACAATTCACACTCACATGTTCCTAACTAACAATCATTTTCAATTATTATTTTACTATATTCATATCAAAGCAATTATCATCATAATTCTTTTATCATACCAATCGATTACATTCCCAAAATTCATTCATAGATTATAAAAATAGTTTTGTCGCACTTTTTTGCCCTAAAGATAAATTGAATAAAATGAAAAAACTCGTTCAATCAAGGGTGGGTGTTTGTACTAGCATGGTAAACATCAAGTTCCTACTTGTAAATCTGTAGGTCTATGGTTTTGACAATAAGTATCAGTATATGATATTGTTTTCAATGTTAACCAACACTAAAATCAACATCAACCAGAGTTTAACTAAAAATATGCAGCGAAATTTAAACTCAAGAACACAGCAATTTAGATTCAGTTCACAAGTAAAAATACTTGTGAGCTTGGGTGTACAAACCCGAAAACTATATTACTTTCTTTGTTCACTGTCAATACAAAAAGATAAGAAGTAATATATGAAAACTAAAGTATCAAACATATGATACTAAATACTTGTCGCATAGATGAAAAGATCTTCTCCGTTGGTCACGCAACTTCGAAAAACTTCTTGATCTCGGACAGTAGCTCCAAGTAACTATCTTGCTTGTATTCTTCCTTGCCGTGCGTTGCCTGCTGCTTTTGTTCTCGTCAATCCCATGCTTCTCAAAAGTCGTGTTCCAAGTTGTATTCTTCTCTTGTCTTAAATAGACAATTCTGGAATTTTAAACTTAGTAAACAAGTAAAACAAATCCTAAACACAATATAGGAAACTAAATAAAGTGTATGTTTGGTAAGCATAATAAGCTAGCTTATGTCTTATTTTAAGGACTTATAAGCTCTCTGTATTTAAATAAGTCTTGTTTGGTTGCATGAGCTTATTTGAAAAGTTTGAGCTTATCTCAGATACTACTATTACAAGCTTTTCAAATAAGCTCATGGAGCTTTTTGATTTTATTACTATTTTACCCTTTTATTTTTTTAGAAAACTACACAATTATTTTGTTAGGTATTATTATTTTTTAATTTCATCACTTTATTAATTGTTAGATAAATATTTAAGAATTATTTTAGTATTGTGAAATTGTTGTTGTTATTATTATTATTATTATTATTATTAATTAGATAACTATCTAGGGTTATTTTAGTATTGTGCAATAATAATAATTATAATAATAATAATTATTATTATTTTTATTATAATTATTATTAGCTTGATTATAACTTGGTGTATAAAGAAAATAAAAAAAAGGCATCTCCCCAGTCGTTAAATAAAGTATTTTGCAATTATTGAAAATAATAATAATAATAATAATAATTATTAATTAATTATTATTATTATTATTAACTTGATTATAAATTGGTGTATAATATAAAAAAAAATCCTCTCCCCAATCCGTTAAAAAGAGTATTGTGCCATTATTGAGAATTATATATATATATAACGAAACTGTAATAGAAACAATAATAATTAAATTTACAATCCTAATATTACATGAAAATAATTAAAAAATAGTATTGACACTATTATGTTAAACATATACTTTTGTGTAATTTTGTATTTTTGAGCCAGCTTATCAGCTAAATTTGTCAAACGCTTTTATTTAGATTAGCTAGCTTTTCAGCTATCATCTATCAGCTCTCAAATAACTTATCAGTCATCAGCTACATTTTCAACTATCAACTAGTTTTTCAGTTTTGTCGCTAAACATACCCAAAGTTTTATACACAAACTAGGAAACAAAATCTAGAATCCTAATTTATTTTGTGCCCAAGAAAGGCAAACAAACAAAATATGAATTATTGCCAAGAATAAATTCCCAACAATCTCCCCCTTTTGCCTTTTTGGACAAAATACTATGACGCAATAAAATTCAAACTAAAACACTAAAACTCCCCCTAAATAAAATAACCAATGTTTATCAAAACACCAACCCAACATCAAAAATCAACCGTGTTCATTCAACCACTTATCAAAAGAAAAACAAGGAACTTATTGACTCCGCACCCTCTTCGAACGTCGAGGGGATGTCGAAGTTCCTTCACCCCAATCCTTTCTCTTCTTCAACAGTTTCTTAGACATTGTTTTCAATTATTAGTTTTTTTTAATAATTGTTGGTTTGTATTCAATTTCAACATAAATGTATTTTTAGACTATGACGTGTTTTCCTCACACATTGAATATTAATTTAGTTTTGTAATTAATGTAATACCATACTTTTTATGTATTTATCAACTGAATGGTAAGTAAATTATATAGAATGATAAGTAACTTAAATTACGGGATATGATTTGTTCAGTGTAGTTATACTTACCATTCTATATGTGTTGATTGGTAATTCCCACAAATCGATGTAGTAATATATTTACAATAATAACTTAAATTACGGGATATGATTTGTTCAGTGTAGTAATACATTTACAATAATAACTTAAATTTGTTAAAAATCGATGTAATTTTGAGAATTGTCATTTTTCCAAATGACAATTAAAGTCAACTTTCACTACAATTAAGGAATGTATTTTTATAATGTAAATGATTAAACATCTCCTAATGAGATTTAATATTGATTATTTTGATTTAGAAAAAATCCTATAGTAATTCTATAGATCAATATTTGAAAATCGGAAGTCAACTATGAGTGTTAAGATTAACCGAGTTATTTCTCAAATCTTAATAATTAAAGTCTTCCTAAAAAAAATTAAGATTGATTATTATAATCATCAAATTTCTTAATTATGTTATCCACCCTAATTGTGTTCACACCTTACAAAGACTAACTATATAAAGTCAACTTTCCGTATGAATTATTTATAGTACAAATGATTATATCCAATCAATTCATACTATGTTATTACCATTTGGTTTAAATTTCATTTTATTTAAAATATCATTAATCAAATTTCCTTAACTATAGTTAAAACATGGTAATATTTGAGTTTTGATCAAAACAAGCATATATTCATTTAATTTTTTTTTTTTTGTTAATTTAGTTTAGTATTCAAGTTTTATCATGTTATTTCTTTAGATTTAAATATTTTTTAGTAGGGAGATGTATTTATTACACTGTTCTTAGTTACAATTACTAATTTTGAAAAATATTTATCATTCATTTATACCTTTTTATTTGATGGAGAGATCAATAATCATATATTTTTTTTAATTTCAATTAATAATTTTAATTGAATACTCAAGTTTTTTTAAAAATAATTCTATATTAATTTAGGTACAAATTATTTTTATATAAAACAAAAAATCTAATTAATGAGAATATATATCTAACAATAAAGTGCAATTAATATTAAGTTTAGTCTCAATAAATTATTTAAGGTGCCTTTTGTAATATTAATTTTTTTAATCGATATACTATTTTTTTGATTCTCAGTTATTTGTTTTACGAGACTAGTCGCGCTATGTTGAATTCTATTATTGTTTCATGCCATCTCTAGAAAAAGATGAAAAACATACTGTAATCTTTAGTGTAAATGACTAGATTTAAATAATGTATATGTATGTTATTAAACTTCACTGTTGTTTATGCACAATATGACTTCGTTAAGTTTTTTGCAATAGGAGTTTACAATTTGTTCAAATTTTTACTTTTACATGACTTTGGGTTTAAGGTTCATGACTTAGAATCATTATCTTGCAATTTTTATATATTTGAATTAATAGTACATAACTGCTATGGTCTCACACCTTATTATTTTATTTTACTGCAGGCTGGAGAATAGCGTGTGAATGTTTTGTACAACTGAGTATTTTATAATTTATAAACTACATTTCAACGAATAGTAATCGTTTTATGAACCATGTTCAACGTTTTTTTAATAATATTCTATATTTTAAAATAATTAGATGGTTTGAATATATATTGCTTAACTGTAAATTATTTCACATAATCTACGTAATCTTATAAATATTATAGTATCCATATACATATAAATTATATGTGTATATATATATATATATATATATATATATATATATATATATATATATGAAACGTTTATAATATTTTGTCCAAATTATCTGTTTCTCTTTATTTGAAAAATAGAGTCATTTTCATTTTCATAAACATGTTGGTATGGTGTATAGACATGAACAGATTTTAACAAGTTTTGTCTAATTGAACCCATTTGAACTTATTGAGGATGAAGAGACGTAAATGGTTCAAGATTATTTGTTTCAATGTAAAATATAAAATAAAATAGTAATTGTGGTATACAGTGAGTTTTTCTCAAAATTTAAAGTAAACAATAATTCAGTTTTCGAACTTGATAAATTATTTTTCGGTATCTGCATATTAATAATATCGTGTATAAAGTAGGTTTTCAAAATTTAAAGTGAACATTATTTTTTCACTTTGTATTTAATGTCTACTTTTTGAACTTCTTTTTAAAATAAATATTATATTCTTATGGTTTTCTTATCAATACCGCGTAATCGCGGGTGTCTACACTAGTATATATAAAATATTCTTATCCTAAGTGTCTGCCGAGAAAGTTTTGTGTTGATGTATTTCTAGTCTTATGGCTGCTTACTTAGCGAATTTTGGAGGTTTGGATACTTGATAAAATATAGAAGTTCTAATATGTATATAAGTTAATATATATTTTTTAATTATATTATGTCTAACTTAATACTTTTATTATATATCGTTTAATTTAATAATCACATTTTATTATATTTCTTCTAATTCAAGAATTCATTTTATCCTTTTGATATAAAAATACAAAATAGTCATATATAATTAAAAAAAAATCTAAATTAGTTATCTTAATTAATAGATAAATTACTTATAAGATAATATTAATTAATAAGTTAATCATGAAAATAACTTAAATAAGTTGTATTTATAATAAAATTAAAACTATTTTATTGTTAGAATTTTGAATATACAATATAAGTAAATTATGAGTTATTTGTAATAATCTAATTATGTAGCCAAATATTATTAATAAAAAATACAAAATTATATAATAATAATTACAAATATTGATTAGACACCGGTATATACTGGTTGAGAATATGACATCTTTTGAAAATTTCTAAGTATGTAACTAAAAATTAGTAACGAATATAATCTAAACATCAAATTATAAAATTATTTAAGAAGAAGAAAATAACAGTTAATAAATAAAGATTAGACATCGGTACTAGGCACGAGTTAAATTTTTATTTTGATAAATTCCGTATAATACACGAATGTTAAACTAGTTATATAATAAATCAAAATTTTGAATTTAAACATATATAAAATTTAACATAAGTATTTCCTTAAAATATAATAATATACATTTGCTTTTTTAGAGAGATATCGTATATTATTATATATATATATATATTTGATAACAATAAAATAAATAAGTATTCACACATTCATATAAAAATAACATAAATTGTGCACAAATATTAATTTGTTGTCACAATAAACATAAATCTTTGGTAGCCAAGCGGTGCCAGTCCGTGCTTGCTGTCATGCTGGGGGTGACAAAATCTTTTAACGCCCACGTTCAACGCTCCCATAGACAAAAAAAATCTTTTTGAAGAAAAAAGGTAGCAGCCCGCGGGCCAGCCCATTTAGACCGCAGGCTAAGTGGTCCGGTTTGAAAACGCCTATATTTAAACGGGCCACAAGAGGCCTGTATTTAAACGGACCACAATTCTTGGGCCCTAACCCTAATGTTATTCGATTTAAATGCGCTAACTCGGGGGGCTTTTACCCGTTTAACACCCTATCAAATTTTCTCAAAGATAAAACTTTAAGACAAAATTAATATTTCATATTATTTTACTCTGCTCCCTAAATTATAAGAATTTTCAATTTCCCCGTCAATTTCTCGCCGGCGAAATTTAAAGGGATTATTTTGCCGGAAATAAATTTTAAGGGGCAAAATCGAAAATTCGTGCACATCAGGAGGCAAAGAGATCAAAATTTACATCAAGGAGCAATGTGCATAAAAAAACGCATACATTGAAGGCCAAAACATAATTTTCCCTACTTAAATTAATAGTTTCAATTGTTACAACCAATGTGTTAGATAATCCATTTATGTTGTAGTTATATATCTAGTTATTTTGTTTCCTTTAGAAGATTATCTAGTTATCTTCGTAGGATACATATATTGGTACTTAAAAATTTATTATGAGTTCACCCATGTTTTAAATTTCAGGGTATTCGAATGAAATTTTCGAACACATTAAATATTAACACATGTTCGAAAAAATAATTCGAACATTAAACATGTGTACGAAAATTTCATCCTAACACTCTAAAGTTTAAAATATTGGGCGTCAATCTCCGCACCATCTTTACATCATACAATCTAATTTTAATCTATAAGGTTAGTGAATTGATTGATGCTGAAGGGGCGAGGTGGAAGGGTGAGGTGGTGCAGGCTGTTTTCAATGATGATGATGCAAAGATACAAAATAAAAAATTGCAAATCCCTCATAACAATTTGGGTGAGAGACAATATACTGATTTAACATTCTGAAAAAATTGGCCAACAAACTTATTCTGTGGGGAGTGCTGCAAACAGATACTACATGTTAAGGCCAATATTGGGGGAAAAAGGTTTTGAATGTGGATCAAATGTGCAATGTGTGTGGGGTACATGCTGAAACTTTGGAACAACTAATGTTCTCATGTCACAGTGCAATGACTATCTGGACATTAGCCCCTCTTAGGTGGAGTTTTGACTGGAATAGCTCAAGCTGCTTTGGACAGAATGATTCAACTCACTACATATATCTTGTCCAAACCCAGAATTAGCAAGTTCTTCTTAAATCAGGAAAAACTAAAACTCACGTTTCAATGTCTACAAACCAAGAAATACCAGAAACACTCATACACTAATCAGACAAAAAGGGAGAAGAGAAGAGAGGAAGAATAGGATGATTAACATAAGAATAGGATGTTAAAAATGAAACAAAAAAGCATTTCATCATACCATAACAACATTTGCCCCAATCGCTTTCATCTTCTCAATGATCTGTTGTGCTTCTTCTTTCACAACACCCTTTTTAAGAACACAGGGTGCCTTCTCCACCAA
This sequence comes from Phtheirospermum japonicum, assembly GCA_014905375.1. NCBI lineage: Eukaryota > Viridiplantae > Streptophyta > Magnoliopsida > Lamiales > Orobanchaceae > Phtheirospermum > Phtheirospermum japonicum. The sequence goes on along the minus strand of BMAC01000301.1, from coordinate 1,275,809 downwards.
CTCCTTAGCTTCTTTTAATCCCAACTCCATAAACCCGCGAATCTCTTTAATCACCTTCAGTTTCGAAGCCACCTCAAACGATTCAATCCTCAGATCGAAGGCCCTTTTCGATTCGGGCTTTCCCCCATCGGATTTCTCCGCGACAACAACATCGGGCCTCGTGAGCCTAATGACGTACCTCTCCTTGAAACTCAACTTGTTCGTCATTGTTTTACAAAACCTCTCCATCATTATGTTAGAGAGCTCGGCGGCTTCGATTAGGGTTAGCCCGGTCACTTCGTCGACGAGCCTCCAAACCCGATCGGTCGGCGGGCTGCGATGGGGCGCCGTGGGATAGAAGTTCGATGGATCGTAATCGGTTGGTAGCATTCGTTGGTCTATCTCTATTGCATCCTCGAACGTAATTGCAGGTCCAGTGAAGTGACGTCGTTTAGTCACCGCCCCAATTGATGATCTGAGGTGATGAGCGGCAGGCCTAACTCTTGCAACCAAACTCATTGCATAAACTCGAATATGAATGAAACTCACCTCTCTAATTTTGTATCGCCTCCAGAATAAAATTAGGTTTTGTCCGCAACTTTTTCCTGCAGTTCTAAATTTGGAAATGACCGAATTATTATTAAATCGCTAAAATCAGTAATGCACATTTTTCTTTTTTTTTCCAGATATGATAATGTTTAATAATTAAGGTAAGTTTTTTTTCTTAACAATTAGTTTATACTCACTCATCTTATACGCCTACTTAATTAATCTGCTCATTAATACCAATAAAAGAAGACAAACACTTGTATTAGACCAGATTAACGGGTCATGACCCGTTAGGTCATCTGACCCGATACTATAATGTATTCGTTTTTGTACTGTGATGAATTGGTTTTTTACTGTAAAGTATTAGTTTTTCATAAATCTCTGACCCTACTATGATATATTGGTTTTTGTACTGTAATATTTTTTACTATGATGTATTGATTTTTTATTATAATTTATTGGTTTTTGCACTATAATGTATTGGTATTAAATTTTGGCCAAACGGATAATCCGTTAGTCCGGCCTAACAAGAGTGTTGCCCATAAAAGAAATCAGTCAAGGCAAACACTTTTGTTAGGCCAGATTAACAGGTCATGATCCGTTAGACCATCTGACCCGATATTATAATGTATTGATTTATATACTGTGATGTATTGGTTTTTTTTATAAAGTATTAATTTTTCATAAATCTCTGACCCATGCTATGGTGTATTGGTTTTTGTACTGTGATGTATTTGTACTATGATGTATTAGGTTTTTATTATAATGTATTGATTTTTACAATATAATGTATTGATATGAGATTTTGGCCTAACGAATGATCCGTTAGTTCGGTTTAACAAAAGTTTTGCCCATCAGTCAATCGTCATCAAGTCAAAACTTACTTATCCTTTCTCACATACACAATTCACACGTCTATCTCTTTAACTGGTCGGAGACTTGGTGTAACACTCTCATACTAAAACATGTATATTCATTAAATAATAATATATGATAATACTTATGAATCCATACAATCATAACTACATTATCAAGAATTATCATTGATTTAGATCATGGCCCATGTTATCAATCAAACATCATGTACACTCACCAAATTAACCCACAGGAGTATACTTATATACATACTTGTGCAAGGTACAGATTAAAATCCTTATATGATATCCTAATGATTAGCTGAGGTATATGGACGACCGTTGATCTATATTTTCGTAATTCAATCAAAATCCCACAAGTTATCATATTATCCATATACACATATGATACGACATCAGATATTCATATCGGCATCATGCATGTATTTTTGGTAAAGCGATATCATTTCCTATAAGGTGCACTCTTTGTAGGAGGTCGAGCGAGTTGTTTTGTAAGGTGGCGACCTGAGTTATAAGAGTGGCGAGCTCTTATACAAGGTAGCGACCTATTATGGTCTATGTACCAGCTCGGCATTGAGTAGTAGATTGGTATTGGGGGTTGGACCTTGTGATTTTTGGGCCTTCTCAGGCTTATGCGAGCTCTTTATGAGGTCCTGGTGGCTGAATTTATGAACAGGCCCAGAGGCCTATGATTGTGAATAGGCCCAGCGGTCTATGTGTATTCTGGTAATTTAAAGGAGAATCCTATTGATTATGAGAATTTAGCTTATAGGAGGAATCTTAATTTTAAGTCGGTCGCTATTTATAGTATTACAACTATAGTAGGAAAAGGGACCCTAGAGTGGGACTATTTTTCTTATTATAAATAGAGGACTCACGCCTCACTTTTACATTAACTTGACTCTCATATCTTGCATCTTAAGCATACTTTGAAAGCATACACACTTATAAAGGCTCTCGCTTAATCTAACTTAGGTATCGGAGGGCCTACGCCAGGGCCACCCACCGCCTTGACTGGGTTTTGCTTTGTAGGAGTGATCAGGTCGCTGGAAGGTTCTAGAAGATCAATCAGGTCGCTGCGATGATATTTGAAGCAATTCAGGTCGCTGATCTCAGATTTGAGGTTAGTACCCCATATTCTTGAGGCACCAATTTTTTTGGTCGCATCAAGTGGCGTCGTCTGTGGGAAAGAGAGAAATCGAGTCCTTGAGCGAAAGACATGAGATTTGTTCTTTAAAAAAAAGAAGAAGAAGAAGAAAGATAAAACACCATGAGCGGGAAGATTAATGCACCTCGAAATCTGAACTTTGAGGGGGATGCAAGCACAAAAAAAGATGATGAGAAAACGCCACCGCCAAACGATGGTACGCACAAAGCAACCACACCACCACCCTCTCAAAAAAGCGCAACACGAAAAAACTTGGGAAAGAATTCAAAAAAAAGGAACTGGACGTGATTAGGCAGAAGGCTATTCAAATAGGAACGAAGGAGTGGAACGAGCTACCAGGTAACAAGCCTTGTTACGTTGACAAGGGGCTCCTAGAAGGTCTGATGGGGCTGATCTCCCCAGAGAAGAGACAAGAGATGGATGACATCCTAGCTGGCAAATCCAAACAGCAGGATAAAGGGAAGGGAAAAGATATTTGGAAGGATCCTGAATATATACCAGAGGATCTGACTGATGAACAAAAGAGAAGTAGAGAAAACTCGCCGTGGGTACCAAGTACAGGTTTACTCAAAAGTAGGCAGAGGTATCTGGACTACACTTCTTCTGAGGAAGATCGTTGGCGTATGGATAAAGGGTTGCATGATTACAAATAAAAAAAATCCACAACAACAACACGGACAGGATGTTAAGAATACACGGGCTGTAGAAGCAGGCTCTAAACGAAAATCTAAGAAAAAGGCGAGCACAATGATACAAGGAAGAGGAAGAAAGTAGTAGTAGTGAAAGTGAAGAAATTTTCATGGATTATGGGACGAGAAAATGATCTCACAAACGGAGAGGTCGGCACTGCGAGGAAGAGAGAGATGATGATGTAGGAGAAGGTACTCAGACGCTCCGGGATATACAAGCAGCGTTGTTAGCTTTGCAAAGACAGGTCACTGGATAGGGGCCCAGGGAACCTATGTGGCACCCCTTTTCAGACAGGATATTGTGGGCTATGTTGCCTAGGAATTATAAAGCTATGGAACTTCAATACGATGGGTCAACCGACCCTACACGACATATAAAAAGTTTCGAAAATGAAGCGGTACTAAGGCAGTACACAAATGCGGTGGCATGCCGAGCTTTTTTATCCACACTTCGAGGTATAGTGCAAGATTGGTTTCATCTATTACCATCAGGAAGAATCACGAGTTTTCAAGATCTGAAAGTAGTCTTTTTAAAGAACTTTGCTAGTGCAAAGGTACACTCAAATACGACGCAATCTTTATTCGCAATGGTACAACGACCTGCAGAAAGTTTAAAGGAGTATGTTAATCATTTTACCACAGCCACGATACATGTACCTACCGCCATGGATGAGATGAAAGCTGGAGCACTCCAGCAAGGAATACGGAGTGAGGATTTACGCAAATCTTTAGCCAAAAAACCAGCACAGAATTACAATGAAGTTTTGGAAAGATGTGGCAAATATATACAGGTGGAAGAAACCGAAGAGGAATACAGGTTACGCTTTGGAGAAGAGGTCGTTAGGCCAGGAAATCTTATGCCTAAACGACTTAGACCTCGGAGAGACCCAAGGCGAGTTGCACAAGGTTTGTTAACCACGGGAATAAGTGATAAGACGACCGCTTGGGTGGAAAGAAGAGACTGGATGGAGGATAATCACACACCCCTAGTATATCTAGTAGCAAAAGTGTTTACGATTATGGAACGACAAATACCTGATTCCATCAAATGTCCAGAGAGCTATTCACACCCTCCCACTAATCCAAAATCTGAGTTCTTTTGTAGGTTTCAAAATTAATTATGGGCACGCTACCGAGCATTGTAGACACTTACGTGATGAGATTGAAAGGCTCATAAAAGCTGGACATTTGAAGGAATTTATTTACAAGGATAAAGAGCCACGGGAGGCAGTACGACCGCTACCACCACCACCCCCGAGAGCTCCACCAGTAAATCAAGCCAGGAACCCGACACAACGAGTTGGTCAAATGCGAGATGAGCAAGGATGAATAGGAGGAAATAAAGGAAGGATTAATATGATCTCTAAAGGACCGACAGATGGAGATACAAATAACGCGAGAAAAAAGCATGCGAAGGCAGCTCGACCCGGACCATGTGAGGTCGCGACCATCAATAGACGACCTGTTATGTCAAGACCGGTGATCTCATTCAGTCCTAATGAAAGACGTGGCTTGCAAATGGAACATAACGATGCATTGGTGATTGATGCTGAAGCTGCAGGCTATGAGGTTGGCAGAGTGTTTGTGGATAATGATAGCTCCATCAATATCATATATTCGGATTGTTTGGAATAAATGCATCTGACGACAAAAGTGCGACCAATAAATACCTCGGTCTACGCTTTTAATGGTGCGCAAGTTATTACAGAAGGCGAGCTGATGCTCCTGACAGCATTAGGGAAAGGAGATTTAAAGGTTAAGAAAGATTTAAGATTTTTAATCATTAGGGGAAATTCGGCGTATAATATAATATTGGGGCGACCTGCCCTCAACACATTCTGGGCAGTTACCTCTACCTACCATATGAGTATTAAGTTTCCAGTGGGAGACAAATTAGGAGAAGTTATATCCGAACAGCAGGTGGCTAGGTCATGTTATCAAATGACAGTCAGAAAAGGTATGCGCGAAAATAAGCGAGAGAGGTCAGGAGGAGCACAAGAAGGGATACTTAGCGCTAAAAAGTTGAAAGACGGAGAGAATTTTGTTCGTCCACACGAGGAATTGATGGAGATCTCATTGGAAGAAGGTCGCTCGAAATGTACCACAAGAATAGGGACCTTGATGACAGAAAATATAAAGGAAGAGCTCATAGTGTTATTACGAGAGTTTCGAGACATGTTTGCCTTTAGCAATGAGGAATTGCTTGAAGTATCTCCCGAGATCGACAACATTGTTTAAATGCCGATCCAGATGCAAGGTCGATCAAATAGAAGAGAAGGAATTTTGGAGCAGAACTAGATAAGGTTATTGAGGAAGAGGTACAAAAACTATTAAAAGCTGGGCACATTCGGGAAATACAATTCCCTGAGTATTTATCTAATGTTGTGATGGTGCTAAAACCGGAGAAAAAGTGGAGGATGTGTGTAGACTTTCGTGATTTAAACAAGGCGTGCCCTAAAGATCATTATCCTTTGTCGCGGATTGACCAGCTGATAGACTCTTGTTTTGCATGTAATTGTTGTATTTTTCCTAGTGTCTTTAGTTAGAGTTTAGCGTTGTTTTTAGTCGTTTATTCTAGTGTTTTAGCTCATTTTTCTTGTTTATTTGCTTATAGTCTTAACGTGTACGAAGTGTGAGGTGTTTGTGCTATTTTTGGGTTTTTAAGTTTGAATTCTTGTTTTGTAGGTGGCTAAAAGGATTATATTCACCCGGCGGATGTTTTGGACCGAAAAATGAGAAATTCGAGCCGAAAGCATCCAGGATCGAATGGAAAGCTCCAAATCGACTGCCAGATCGACTGGTCACGGATCGACCGAAAGTCTCGAAATCGACTACGAAATAGTAGCTCCCCCGTTTCAGCAGAGCAGTCGATCGACCGCCCTTCAGTCGATCGACTGACAGTCGATCGACACCCCCTGCAGTCGATCGACTACAACGCTGAGGGCTGCGGGAATTTTTGTGTTTTTGGACATTTTTGCCCTTACAAACAACTATGTAAAGCCCACACCTTGCAACATTGAAAAAAAAACTCCCCTCCCAACCCAAGATAAGGTTTGGGATCAAATTTCTCTCAAAGCTCTTGGAATAATTTCTCTCTTAGGTTTTAGATTTAATTTCAAGCTTAATTGTAATTTCTGTTCCTAGATTTAGATTTAATTTCAAGCACCTCCTTGGGTTTGTAAGTCTAAAAAGAATCCATATACTCCTTTGAATTGTTACTTTGATGCAATTACATTCAAGCTTTGGTTCAATTCATAATTCAAGTAAGTTTCCTTTCAATTTTATGCTTTATGCTTTATTTCCATGCTTTGTTCTTCATTTCCGTGCTTGTTCTTCATTTTATACCTTTTGTCTTAGCACCTTGATTTCTTGCTTGATCTTAAGAATTGGCTATGGAATCTAGATGAGTGACACATCTAGATCATAAATCGGATCTTAGATCATCTTGATTTTGAGATTTTCACATGCTTTATTTGCAATTTAATTTTCATACTTTGTTTCATGCTTAATCCTAGATCTATGCTTTGTTGTTTGTTATTTTACTTAAAGTTTTAAACTTTCATGTCAACTTTTCTTGCTCTTTACATCCATGCTTTCAATTTTTACTTATGCATTATTTAGGATTTTATGCATAGTTGTACCTTGTGCATGCATGCTTGTACTTGGTGAAACATTGCATTTTCTTGCTTATTTTCATTGTTTCTTTGCATTTTCAATTAAGGCATCCGACGAGGCATCCGGCCAACTTGCACTTTACATTCCTAGCTTAGTTTAGATAGTTTACTTGCTTAATTTCTGTTTTTCTTTATTTTTCAAAACTTGAAACACATTGAAACTTACAATTGAATCGAATTCCGATAATACCAAGCCAATAGAACCTTTTATTTCTAAAACCTCGAAAAACTACACTTCAACTCTATATCGGGCTGTGAATTACTCAACATGATGGATGCATCACAAGGTTATCATCAAATTCCCTTAGCAAAAGAAGATCAACCCAAGGTCAGCTTTGTTACTTCTACAGGTACCTACTATTTTGTATCTATGCCATTCGGGTTGAAGAATGCTGGAGCGACCTACCAGAGGTTAGTGGATAGGATGTTCAAGGACCTGTTGGGGTCAACTATGGAAGTTTATGTGGATGATATGCTGGTGAAGAGCAAGAAAGCGGACTCGCATGTAGGAGACCTACGAAAAGCCTTTATCATACTAAGGCAATATGGAATGAAGCTTAGTCTGAAGAAGTGCTCGTTCGGTGTGCGATCGGGAAAATTTTTAGGATATATGGTAACAGAATGAGGTATTGAAGTAAATCCAGAGAAGGTACGAGATGTGTTGGAGATGCTGCATCCACGCACAATGCACGATGTACAAGTGTTGACAGGTCGGATGGCAGGGCTGAGTCGCTTTATTTCCAGGTCGGCAGAGAAAGGAGTACCTGAATGGAACTTTTTACACCTATTTTCTATTTAAAAACAAAAAGCTCGTCCGCAAGAGAACGGAGCAGCTGTAGGTGGTAAGTTGGACTCGAGTCGAATCACAAGGAAGACTAATCGGAAGTTATTCCGGTGTTTGGTTTTACGAATGAGAAAATGACTAAACTAAACACGCGATCCAATTTTTGTTTGAGATTTCTAACATATACGGCGATTAACTAAACTGCGAATAATAAAATCAAAAGCCTTGAGATGATTAAGAAAACGAAGGTTCTAGTGCGCCAGAATCATCTCCACGATTGCTCAGGAATTTCATCGAGCACCGTACCTACGAGCCAAGGTTGTCAATCCCGGCTAGTCGATCAAGCGTCGAATCATCCCTAGAGATGGTTCTAAATGACCTTAGGCACTAGACCGATAAATTCTAACCGAAAAACATTAACATGATCAATATTAAAAATGAGAAACAAGCATAAACGGAATTCAAAGGAATGACTACTTTAATAAACATACAATTAAAAACGAGAAAACATCTAAACATCGAAACAACCAGTCTAACGAGAAATTACAAGTAAACTACTAAAGCAATTGAACATAAACTAAAAACGAGAAGGACGGTAAAAGACTACGAACTACACTAAAGAGTTGCATTCCAAAAATGAGAAAACAAACGACAACATACAAACATAACCAAAGCCAAATCCATAAAGCAAATGAACAAAGTTCAGAAACACTTATGACTTAAAGAAATTAGCAGCGATCCAACGAAGAATGATCTTCAGCGACAAGAAGCAAACTTGAACAACGTACGAAAGAGAAACAATGAACTATTAAATACGAATTATGCATGTGATCGAAAGGGGGCATGAACTGAGGGTTCTCTACAATTTCTGAATCTTCCCCCAAGTTCCAACCTGTCAAATGAAGTGAAAATGACGGGTTTATATAGTTTCTCCCGAAATAACTGCTCAAACTGCCAGAGCGTCGACCGACGCGTGCCGAGCATCGACATCGACGCGAGTCAGGATACTCGCATTGACCAGGCAGTGCGTCGGTCAACTGAAGGAGCAAAGGTCGACGCAACAGAGAGTTTGCGTCGACTGACGCGGCGCTGGCTGCGGGCGTCGGCAGCACGTCGCATGTCCCGTATTCTTCGTTTCGAAGCTCAATCCAAAAAATTAAGAAAAATCAGATTATTACTTATAAAATAAAGTAGAAAAACATTAAACACGATACGAAACAAAAAACATCAAAAGGAAGAGAAACGAGAAAAAGACAAACCTAAAACCCCTCAAAATAAACAAAACATAATGAAAAACACACAAAAAAACACATACAAAAATGTACAAATCAACTCCCCCACACTTAGCTTTTTGCTTGTCCTCAAGCAAAATCGAATCTAGACGTAGACAAGGAAAAGCTAACTACCCGATGACCTAATTGTTAGAATAAGGTGACCAACAAGCCAACTTGTGGCTGTGGTCTGACTACTCTCTTGTAATACAATCGTTTCTTATTCGTAATAATATCTTTTATACATACTGGCATTCCATATCTTTTATCCCATGCTAGTTGCATAGGTATGGTCCTGATGAAGTTATTTTATTACGGTGGATTGGTCTAGCAGAACCGTGAGATAATCCAGCACGTAATGTAACTCGTCGAACTTGTTCCTAGTCAAAGGGTTACGCCATAATGAGGATATAGGCCTTTCACATAAAGACTAGTACTTAGTGTATGTGGACCGCATCTCATCGGTCACGGTGTCTGGACATCGACATACATAAGTAGGTGCTCATADGATGAGTTAACTGAACTCCCTCACCTAGAAATCTCTAAGTGGTTCCCACTCATCGAGTAGATGATTTCTATGGTATAGCGTACAACATTAATCCTTAAGACCCAGACCTCATGCATTTAAATAAAAAAAAAAAAGGGGGTGAATTGTTTTTTGCAACAGAACACGAAAATAATTCTTTTCAGGGCATTGGAAAACCCTAGCCATCCTAGACCCAGCGTCCTACCTGCCGCCGGCCGCCGCCACACCGAAACGTTCGGTTCTCGTAATTTTCCCGTCGTTCTCAATCTCACGACAAGACTAGTACATCGTTGCGAGTACGTCGGGTAATACGGTGTGTGAACACCAATACGTCGGAGACACATCGCGCCGTGTGCAGCCGCCGGACCGCCGCTGCCGTGAAGCGCCCACTGTGACCAGCCGTTGTCCGGAGCTCATTACGCGGAGCGCCTGCCGCTGCTGTGCCAAGCGGAAGTTGCCGCAGCCGAGGACCGCTTGCCGCCGTTCCGTTGTGAGTCAGTCGCAGCCCGCCGCTGTAGCGCCATCGCTGCCAGCACGCCGCGTCGTCTCCACAAGGCTGCTGCCAAGCCGTCGTTGCCACAGCCGACGACCGCTTGCCGCCGTTCCGTTCCGAACCCCCGCACCATCGACGCCAGCGCGCCCGCATCTCGCCGTAGCCTGCTGCCGCTTCGTCGCTGGAGCTCCAGCCGCCTCGCTACTCCTCCGCTGTGAGGCCGTTGCGACTGCCGAAAGAGACAGGCCGCTCCCCGACAGTGCCGCTGCCGTGCCACCTTACCGTAGCCTGCTGCCGCTTCGTCGCCGGAGCTCCAGCTGCATCGCTCCTCCTCCGTTGTGAGGTACATGGCTGATCTTGGAATATATATATATATATATATATATATATATATATATATATATATATATATATATATATATATGTGTGTGATATCATCTGTGTGCTGTGTATGTGATATATATACATAGATATATATATGTGTACTGTATATGATATATATATATATATATATATTTAATAGAAGATGCATGCGTACTGTATATGATATATATATATTTAATAAAAGATACATGCATGCTGTATGTGATATAATATGTATATATATATGGTTAATGTTGC
>BMAC01000301.1:1232129-1245722 GCA_014905375.1 Phtheirospermum japonicum | reverse complement strand
AAAACCAAGCTCAACATGTTTGAAACTGGAGATATACGAAATGGGCCCACCCACAAAATATAAAACTGGTCAAGATGTACATTAATTTTGCATAAAATTAAATCTTATCACAAACTGCAGAAAATAGAGGTAAAAATCCCCAAAATATATGGTTTCTATGATCCGTGGACTTGGTGAAAAACATCCTCAAGTCGGGAAAGACAGGCAGAGGATGGAAGTTCTTGAAGAGTTCTTCAACAATGATTTTTTTTTTTTAAGTTCTGACTTATTTAATTAAGTAAAATTCATGTATGATTAGATTTCAAAATAAAAATAAGTTCAAGGGTTATCATTCAATATAAAAATAAGTTCAAGAATTATGTTATAATTATATAATAAAGAATAACTAGTATTTTTTGTGGGTGATTCAATAGTTTCTTATCACTTTTCTTTAATTTTAACATTAAATTGAAGAAAAATACCTGGGAAAAAACTCATTTTCATCCATTATATTGACCACATTTCAGAAAAGATATGTGGCAATGACCATCGTCAAACCACGTTTACTAAATTGGGCGATTTATCAAAAAAGGTAAGAAAAAAAAATAATAAAAAAGTCCAATTTAGATTTTTTGTTGACGTGACGTGATTCTATATTTTCCTATCATCTTTGTATAATTATAAAACATTATAATGAAGACAAACACTTGTTTTTCTCTCTCTTTTCTTTTCCCCTTTTCTATTATTTTTCCTTTAAACTAGATAATCAAATTTTAATCAATAAAAATTAATAAAATCAGAGATAAATATAAAAATATAAAATAAATATTAAAATTTGTAAAATAAATATAGAAATTTATATGAGAAAATTGATAATTAATAAAAAAAATTAACTAACACAATTAGAGATAAATATAAAAATTATAAAATAAATATGAAAATTTCAATGAGTTTTAATTATTAATAAAAAGTTCAATTAATAAAAATAAGAAATAAATATAAAAATATAAAATGAATCTTTAAAAATTTATAAAATAAATAAAAAAAATTAATTGAGAATGTCAGATCTATTTTCATATATAATCTCTTATTTATTTTATAAATTTTTAAGATTTATTTTATGTTCTTATATTTATCATTGGTTTTTTTTTTAATTTTTTTAATTATGATTTTATTAATTTGAATGACGGAAAAGAAAATAGAAGAAAAAAATAGGGTTTTGTCTTCAATTTAATATTTAGAATTAAACAAAATGATAAGAGAATATATAATCACGCCACGTTAGAAAAAAATCGATCAAGCTTTTTTTGACAAGTTTTTATGAATTGGCTAACATAGCAGATGTGGTTTGACAATGATCAATGTTATATACTTTTTTTTGGATTGTGTCCAATATAATGCACTAAAATGAAATTTCTTTTTGGCTATTTTTCTTTAATTTAATGTTTAAAATTAAATAAAAATGATAAGAAAGTATTGAATCACGCCACGTCAGCAAAAAAGTGCGATCAAACTTTTTTTTTTTGACCTGTTTTGATGAATTTATCATCTTAGCAGACGTTGCTTGATGATAGCCAATATCAAGTATTTTTTTGAAATGTAGTCAATACAATGGGCCAAAAAATGAAAAAAAAAAAAAACACCGAAAATGCAATGGACACAATCATATGGACCAAAACTAATCTTCTTTACTTCTTCTCGTGATATACTTTCCTGTACAACTATAACTATCATTTGTTAGAACGTTCAAAATGAAATGTTTTTATGAGAAAGTGAGGTTAAGATACAAATTTTATAAAAAACTTGTAATTGTGAGAGATAATTTTAAGAAATGTGACAAAAATTGTGAAATAGTGTGGAATGATTGACTCATTGAGGTGGAAAGAGGGAAAACTCATAAAATATTAACGCGGTGACTGTGAGAACTATAAAAAACTTGTTGTATGATTTAACCATGGTGAATAAAAGGTTTTTGTTTTTCACATTGCATCTAGGTATAATACAAATAAGGAAAAATTTAAAAAAATTACCCTTATATTTTATTAATTGACCAAAATATATCTACTAGCAATCAGCATACGTTGCTTTTCCCTTCCCTAATCAATACGTTAAATTGAGAGGTAGTTTTAAAGTCATAAAGAGAAAAGTGGCTTAAGCCTCTGAAAAATGAGGTTATATACAATGGAAACCCAACCTAATTGACTGGAGATCCCAAAATATAGGTTCAAAGGGACAACCTAATTGTATAAATACTCCTAGCATTACTATGGAGAAAGTTATTCCTTATCCAATATTTAAATAGTGATATTTTGGATAGAGGACAAGCATTGAATTTTAATGATTCTTGCGTCGGAGAGCCTAGTGTCGCCTACTTATAATTAAGAATCACGTATATGAGAGAGAAATGGGGTCGCTTCAAAGAGAATTATGTGAGACTCAATTCTTAGAACCTCTTGCAGAACTAGGCGTGTGTTCAGGGCCATGAATGAATATAAATATGAGAACGTAAATATGTTTGGGAGAACATTGTGTGGGTATATCATCGTTTACAAAAACGGCAGATTTCGCGTCTACTGGTCAACCAGTAAAGTAAATATACTTTCACAGGGGAAGGTTCAAAGGGTAACCTACCTATCCTATGCAGGGTTCAACTATTGGATTTTATCACCAAAACTCATATCATCAATATTTTCTTCATGTGGGGGATTGTTGGAAAATAATGAAGAAAATCATTATTTTCCTTAAACCTTTTATCCAAATAATATTTGGATAATAAAGACTTGTAACTCGTAGTTTAATGGAGAGGTAGTGGTGGTGTGTAACACCGAATTCAATGAGTATTGAGTTGTGTAACTACCCCATATTCTCTTAAGTTGCAAGCTTAAAGGGCATATGCTAGCCTATAAAAAGAGGCTAATAATACAACAATCAAAATATAAGAAAAACCCACAATTTCATATATTTGCATAAGAATAAACAATGCATATTGATCAAAAGTTCCTTGACCTCTTGCATATTTGGTGATAAAATTCATGCATAATTATCGGTTCGCCGGAGACGAAAGGTAATCCGATTTATCCGTCTTATTTTGGAAAACAGACGTGCGGAATATGGGACGAATTTGTTTTAAGGAAAATGTGTTGAACACGTGATTCGGATTTTATATTTAAGCGTTTTCGATTTCGATTTTTTATTTTGTAAAAAGGATCGACGAATTTGTATTAGAAAATCTCCCTATTCGATTATTATTTTATTTTGTGATTTTTTTTAATACAATTTATGTGTATACTGTTTGTGTACGATTCAAGATTGAAGAAACAGAGCTAGTTTTTTATCATTCAATTCGCTGCAATTGTGTATAATTTCAACCGTTAGTTGATAAACTTTTTCGATGTTTTATTATTATTATTATTATTATTATTATTATTATTATTATTATTATTATTATTATTATTATTTTGCTTTATATCAAGTTTTGGCGAAGGATTTCTCAACTTGAATCACCCAATTCATTTGTTTAGTGCTGTGAATTTTTCAGCTGTTAACACAAATAGTTATTATTTTCTGCATATTAATTCTAGTTTCTTTATTTTTTTCTCCCATAAAAGTGGTAAGCTTGATATCTGTATTATTTGAAGTTTACATGTTTGTGATATTGCTCATGAGAATTGGAAATACATAAGGGCTAACACTTGTAAAATCCTCAAAGTATGTCCCTTTTTTTGATGTTCGGGTATATAAATAAAATTGGAAACAATATTGAAATAACCTGAAAAACAATATCGAAACATGTATTTTGGGAAAGTTTATCTTTTGATTATCAGGGTATAAAAATAAATTAAAAATAAACTGAAAAGAATATAAAACTTACATTCCCAATTATTACGGTATATAAATTAATTGGAAACTAAATGTAAATCATATAAAAACATATGTCTTGACAATGTTCTCATTTATGGTATATAAACTAAGTGGAAACAAATTTGAAACAATATAGAAAAATATGTGAGAGAGTTTGCTTTCTCAGTTATCGGGGTATATAAACAATTTGAAAACAAAATGAAAACTATAGACAAGCACACGTATTTTATGATTCACTTCCCAATTATTAGAGTATTTAAACTAATTGAAAATAAACTGAAAATCATATACAAACAAATGTTTAGACAGAATTCAAATTCTCAATTATTAGGGTATAGAAACAAACTGAAAACCATATACAAACACATGTTTAGACAGAATTCACCTTCTCAATTATTAGGGTATAGAAACAAATCGAAAGTTATATATAAACACATATTTTTAAAGGGTTCACTTTCTCAATTATTAGGGTATAGAAACAAATCGAAAATTATATATAAACACATGTTTTTAAAGGGTTCACTTTCCCAACTATTAAGTTATATAAACCAATTGGAAGTCATAAAGAAACACATTTTGACCGGGTTACTTTCTCAATTATTAGGATGTAGAAACCAATTGAAAACAAACTGAAAACCATATCAAAATACATGTTTCACAATGTTCACTTTACGGTATAAAAACAACTGAAAATAAAATGAACAACCATATAGAAACCGAACGTATTTTTGAAATAAATTAGATATTTTTGAGAAAAATATTAATTTTAGTTATATTTAGAATATGAATGTAAAAATGCATTTTTTTCCCAAAAAATTAGGTGTTTTTGTCATTTTCTCTATAAATAATGCACTAGAATACTCGGTTTGAAAGTTTGGCAGTCGGGATCCATTAGCCCGGCTTAATTATCCTATTCGCATCAGGTTTTATCCCACCAATATACTAAACGAAAAGGCTTATATCCAACTTGTTTGCTCATGAAACTTCAAGTTGACGTGTAATTTTCTGATGGTTCGATTGCTTATTTGGCGAATTTTACAGGTTTGAAAACTTACTAAAATATAGGAATTCTAATATCTACCTAATTTATTATATTTTCTTTTATTATATATTTTTATTCTTTTTTATATTTATTTAATTTAATATATTTATTTTATTATATTTTTTCTAATTCAACATTTTCTCTTATTCTTCTAATATAAATATATAAAAAGTAATATATAATCAGAAAAAATTACTTATTGTAATTAAAAGACAAATTACTTATGAGATAATATTAATTAAAAAAATTTAATTATTTATTAATAATCTAAACAAACTGTATTTATAATAAAAGTTAAAAAATATTTATTCTTAGGATTTCAAATATATAATATAAAATGAATTGCGAATTGTTTACAATAATGTAAGTATGTAACTAATTTATTAACAATTACAATATAAACATAAGAAATATACATTTTAATAATAATAGTTAATAATATAGATTAGACACTGGTACAATATGACATAGGTTGAGAATATGACAACTTTTGAATTTTTATAAGTATGTAATTAAAAGTTATTATAAAACTAAATCTAAATATTAAAATATAAAAATATGTAATAATAATAATTAATTAATAGAAGTTACACAGGTTGAGCGTGTTACAAGTTTTTTTTTAATTTTTTTAAGTATATAAATAAAAATTTATTAACGAATTTAATTTAAACATTAAAATAAAAAATTATTTAATAAATAATAGTTAATAAACAATAATAAGTCATCAGTAAAGACACGAGTTGAAAATACGAAATCTTTTAAAATTTTATTTTTAAATTTAAAAATTATATAATAATCAAAAATATTTTTTTATATTTATTTTTAATAAATCACGTGTAACACACTGGTGTTAAATAGTTTAAAATAAAACAAATATAAATGATTAATTATGGTAAGGGTGCGAATATACGCACCCCATAATATTATTAGTTAACCCCAAAATATTTTAAACAAAAATAGTCATAAATAAATATACTAAAATATCCTTAACATAATATTGATTTCCTGCGCATTAATTAATATGAAGAAAAAACAAACTTGATAAAATTCACTTCAGACGTTAAAAAAATGCCAGGTTGATCCGTAATTTTACATAAGAAACTGCACGAACTGGAATCCGAACTCGCCGACGTCATCTGCCTCCCTCTAGCCCCACGTCCCCCGGATCGCACCTCCAGATCCCCTTTCAGGACATCAAGCAGTGCTTCGTCTTCTTAAACAATCTCCTCCAGCAGGAGATCGCCTCTGGCAGCCGCGAAACTCTGACGAACTGCACGAAATCGGGCGGAGATTCGCCGCACTCCAAACGGGCTTTTGCCACTGGAACGAGTGGAGGCATTCAGTTTGCTCCGATTGGACTCAGGTTCTTCTTCGGGGTGAAGAGGGGGAATTTTTCGGCGATCTCCGGTGTAGTGAGATGCCTGCACTCAGGTGGTTCCGTACGACGACGACGACGTTCGGGGATCAGGTTCGGATTCGACTTGATTTGGGGGGGGGGGGGGGGGGGGGGTGTTTCCGGCGTGAAGACGCGGGAGAATTTCTCCGATGGTGTGGAGAAGGAAGAGAATGTGAGGGAAGAAGAGGCGGTGGTGGTGACGGAGGAGAGAGTGTGAATGGGACCGTAGTCGATAATGAAACCTTAAACCGAAGTAGGTGTTGAAGGATTTTTCCAACAAGTCGAGAAAGCCAGTTTGCCGAGTTCTCATGCCACTAGATCCTGATTTCGGAGCATATGAATATATTAGCCCCTACATAAAAGACATTAAGATTGAAAATGAGAGAGCATAGAAGTTTATAGATCAAGTCTGAAAGAGCTGGGGTTATGGTGTCGACTACCAGCCTCCTTGTTGTATGCTCTCTTATTTCCGTCCAATAAACTTGAACTCTGAGTCGGAACTTGAGTATTATTCTTGGTTTTTGAAGGCTACAACAAATTGCGTAATCGACAGAATCAATACTGAGGACTGAGGCCGAGAAAATCGGCAAAAGGTTTGTGCTTGTGAAACTCCACAAGGCTGTTTGGGTTGGCCGTGTCTTTTATCTTTTGACACTTACTATAAAGGATGTTGTGATCAATGCCGAGAAAACTATTCGAGCAACGGTGGCTATTCCGCCCCCATGTGATTATTCCGATGTTGTGGACTGCAAGCTTATACCATCCATTCCTACTTAACATCTACCGCTTTCAATGTTGTTTCTTTCTGTAATTTTCATTCGCTTTCTTTCTCCACTTGCTTTGGAACACCTTTGCGCTATGTGTGCACGTTTGTATTGATTTCGTTCCCAACTGTTTGACCTATCTACATGTTCGTATTTATTTTTGTTCTCGACTATTTGACTGACGTCATCAGACTTGTGTATTGATAGTTGTGCTGTTGTTTTCTTGCTATTCCATTTCCCTGAAACTTTATTAGCTAAAGCACGGCTTTATTTCTGTACCCCAAAGCCTTGTCTGACTAAGTTTTTTGAAAAAAATGGGGAAATACAACTGAGCTTCGGCTGAATGATTGTTGGGGCAGTTTCATGGCAAAGTTGTTTTGCTCTTCTTCCTCCCACTTAATTACTAAACTTTGGTTTAGATTTAGTTACTAGGGCTCCTTTTTTCTATTTTTATTATTATATTATTTATTATATAATATGGGGGTAAAATGAGGTATTTGTGGGATTGATTTAGTAAAAATAAATATATTTTAAATTTTTTGGGGTATTCTTATCAATTGAGGTCAGCTAATAATATTTTGGGCACCTTCTGGTAATCCATGATCGTGCCATATTTATATTTAATAGTATTCTATTTCAATGTATTTAAACTGGTCATAGGTTCAGAGTGAAACTGATTATATATCTGGACTCATAGTTGCAGCCGACGTTGTGATATTCCGCATCAAGTAAGTGTTTTTATTTTAATAGTACACGAAACAAATTATTTGTTCAGATCCTTATTTATGCTTACAACACTGGAGCAGTTTCTTTCAGATCTCAAACTTTGTATTAATGCTTTGGATCTTCCCAATTCATTGCTATGAAAACCACTTTTTTTTTATTTAATTATTGAATAAATAATAATAATAATAATAATAATAATAATAATAATAATAATAATAATAATAATAATAATAATAATAATCACAACAACAAAAGCCTTTTGTTCTTCTGTGCAGAGAATAATTTCCGGCTAGAGATTCAAGCTTTGATGGGTGGGAAGAGTGTCAATATTGATTACAAGTTTCAGCTAAAGAAGGTGAGCTCTCTAAAATTCTGCTGACGTTTAAAATAAATTATTATAAAAATCCAATCTTGTAATGTTTTTGGCAGGTGTTGGTATGCACATGTTTTATGTTTCGGTCATAAATAGATGATTATCTTGCCCAATATTTAGCTTGCCCCATCTGGGGTGGGGGAGGTTCTAATAACTGTTGGTGCTAAATTGGGTAAACGAAACACGAAACCCAAATCGTAAGAGATGAGAGTTGAAAAAAGCACAAGAGATTGTTATATATTTTAAGAGATTCCAAGCGGGTTGGCTCGAATGATTATCTTTCCTCTAGATTAGAATTGCTAATCCCCTTTTTCACACCTACATAATGGTACGGCAGGGCTTGTACTTTGAGTCCTTCCTTGGTCGGCCATTTACTTTAGCAGTTGGGCTGGATGGCCGACCAGCCCACATAAGAGTGTAATTAGAATTATGAATCATGTAAACTGTATCCTGAAAGTTGGTTGATAAACCATATAAGACTTAATTAGTCAATACAATACGTCATGGGAAGAGAGTAACTTGCAGGTTTCTTGTTAATTATTATTTTTGTTTGATAGTGTGGCTGACACATACAATAACGCCGATGCTGATGACGATTGGATAAGTCGGCTACCGGATGACATTCTTGTCGGTATTTTATCTTCTTTACCGCTAAAGGAAGCTGCACGCACTAGCATCCTTTCGCTCCGCTGGGAAAACCTTTGGAAACACACCTCGCATCTCAACTTTTATGCCCACAGTGCGTTGGACAAAATCGCAAAACATCATGGAGAAACCCATATACTCACTCAGGAGAGGCGCAAGTACATAAATTTGGTGAGCAAGGTCCTCCGATCACACAAAGGCCTCGCCTTGAAGGAAGTCAGGATCTGCTTCGATCTTGACAAGTCAGCGCACAAGGCAATCAACTACTGGCTTCAAATTGTATTTGCAAGACAAGTCGAGAGGTTGGAGTTGGATTTGTCGTGTTATGGTGATTTTGGTAGACGGCTCAACGTCTATGCACTCAACAAGCTTCAACGCCATACACATCTCGACTCTTTTAAGTCCCTCAGAGAACTGTCTTTCAAATCTGTCAACTTGACTGACGAAGACGTTGATTTTTTTCTTACATAGCTGCCCATTACTCGAGCATTTGGTCATCGATTATGCACTCAAGATATCAAATCTAAATATTTGTGGTGCACTCGCGTTAAAACACTTGGAGATACGCTTTTGCTTTCGTGTCAAATCCATTAAGGTCTCCGCACCCAACCTTATTTCGCTTAAGGTTACGAGTGTAGAGGCACTATTGCTCGAGAATGTTCCGAAGCTGGTTGAAGTGTATGTTTGCTGTGGGCCTGAAGATGTATATGCGCATAAATTGGTTCCTGCACTACACTGTTGCCTGTCCCAGTTAGAGATTCTGATGTTGGATCTGTCCATCAAGACGGTTAGACTGACAGACGTCCATTTCTTTCTAGTTTGATTTATATATAAAGTATTATTATTAATTTGCGCCATATCATATATATACTATATGGTTTTAATTTTGTATTTCTAAATAATTTGCAGAAGTTTATTGAGGATTGCAAGTTCCCTGTACTACCTAATTTGAAGAAGTTGGCAATAGAATTTTTTGGAAGACGTGATGAAAGTTTGATTGGGCTAACTTCTTTTATAAGGGCAGCTCCTTACATACAAGAATTTGTCATCAAGGTGAGCTCCACAAATGCTACTTTCTATGGTTTGTCATCTACTGTCTTTTTTTTATAATGATTTTTGCATAAAGATTTTTTTGGGCTTATTGTTTGGCATCTACTGTCATCTACCATGACATGCACGTCTGCTTTTACAGATGTTATTGTTTGGCTTTTGTAGAGGACATCCATTTTCCATGGAGTAGAACATCCGTCCCAAAACAATGGGCCCACTTTCCCTTTTCATTTGTCCCAAAACATAGATCACTTGCTAAATTTAAAGTGCATTGGAATCATTTCTAGAATTCACAAAATATACATCAAGGGACATTTTAAGAATGTTACATGATTTATTTTATTTTTCTAACTTCATTAATAGACATTTCTTAAACTGCGTGAAAAAGGAAATGAACTCATTGTTTTTGGACGATGTGTCCATGGCAACCTGCATCATGTTTTTTTGGGTCTCTAAGCAAAATTGATGATCTCAGTGTTCTTTCTTTTTTTTTTTTTTTTTGGCGCGCAGGTACGATGGTACAAACTCTTAAGGACAGACAGGAACGTTAAAAATGCTATACATTCTCCGCACCAACATCTTAAGGTGGTCAAGTTTTTAGGTTATTATGGGCGCTCTAGTGATGTTGAATTGGTGAGGTACCTCATGGACAACTGCGTTGTGCTTGAGAAAATAATTATTGATCCCCGTTATCAGTCGAACTATTTACATAGACCAATGGACCCCGGTGAGGTAGATGGGTTGGTAGATGATGATATAACCCTAGGAATTCCAACAACGCTAGTATACCCTGCTGAGTTTGATGGGTTAGAGGCGGTAAGAACTTCAAGGAAATATGCCAAGCAACAGCTTGAAGGACAAATACTTCAGCACATCCAATTACTTATTCTTTAACTTACAATTGTGTTTTCGCAGTCTTGAGACTAACTGCATTCTCTAAGAATGGGATGCAAACCACATGCTGACATATATTATCACTAGTGCAGAAACAGCTTTCAAGAACGCCTGTTTCTGCAAATTAAGAACGCCTTGTTGAGGCATTCTGTATGAAGCTGTTTTTGAAAGTCTGACGATTTTTATTTCTATTCAAATTTAAAAGAAGTAATTCAACTCATTTGTAATCTCTACATTAAGATCAAATAACAAGTTAAATAAAAAAAAAACTCAAATTAATATTAGTGGATCTCTTATTGATCCAAGTTAAATTTCTTCTTAGAGTACAATTTCATTAACTACTCATCATGTAGTCATCAAGGATGGCAATAATGATGACGCAGTCATCATGATTTGTGAACAAGACCCTACCCCCCACCCCTAAAAACTACGCCAATGCCATATTCTCTTGTTGGGCTAATTGCATAATGGACTCAAGAATTCCAAAAGAAATTTAAATGGTTAACATAAACAATAATTTGAAATTTTGTTAAAATAAAAAAGCAAATGAATGCATGCATGTATGTCTAAATAATTGACTCCACTATTGCATTTTTTTTTGTACTATATATTGCACACTCGATCATTATGCGTGGCATTGTGAATTGCTAATAGCACCATATTAAATGAGTTTGCGTGGGATTCTGATATCCTTTCATTACTTGATATCACCGCCGTATTAAATGGTGTTAGAGTAGAGTGCCCGATATTCCAATTAAATTGGATTTCATTCTACTTGTATAATGATTTTATTGGAATTATATTAATAAAGATAACTTTCTTTATCTTATGTTTAAACTTTTATTATAATTGCACGTATGATAAAGTTCTTAAACCAATTTAAATTATGGGATATGGTTGCACATAAGATGACAATCATGGAACATGTCTCTAAGGTTTCGGTTTTAAATTTATTCCAAGTCAATGGGATTTTCGAGATAGGACATTGAATAGCCCAGTAAGACTTGCGTATATGATGCATGCTTGTAAGAGAAGGATGTTGCATTCCATTAACATCAGCGTTGTGACGCGAGTGCATATATGTGGGTGCTTGTTGGAGAACAAGTTCATTGAATATGACCCGATGAAAATTCTTAACTGGAAGATTTGTCTGTCGAATAAGAATTTCCATATTACAATAGTACATCATTAGTACTTGACTTGAGGTACGATGGTAGCCTTGTGCACATTGTGCAATACTTAGATTTATCTTTTGATTGCCTGACAATCGTAAAAGGGGTATTTTGGGTATTGTATCGATGTGCATGGAGGTTTGTCTGTAACCAACATAAAATTCGACACTTGTCTATGGACAAGAGAGTATCCTGTGAATTTTCATAGTTTGTGATTCAAAGACCTTGGCCGGGGCACGATGAATAGTGATTCATAAATGAATTACTTAAACTTGAAATGAAATCACAGTTATTGAATCAATTGGGTTTCGACTTATAAATCCATGCCCAAGATTTAATTGGGAAACTAGTTGTCGAAAGGATCGTACATATATGGACTTGCAATTGAAATATGTTTACTCGCTATTTCACCTAACACTGGGTAGTCATGCTAGTTGTTAGATGTTGCCATGATTCGTAGGTTCTTGAAATTAAAGAGTTAATCTCAAGAGAATTAATTAATTAGATTAATTAATATAATAAATTGTTATTTATAAACTTACAAAAGTTGTAAGCCTACTGCTAGTGTTAGTCGTGAACCTAAAAGGGTCACACATAATTTTGGTTGTTGACATTTCAAAATTGATAACTCCAATGGTTGGAATAATTAATTAATTTAGATTAATTAAACAAGATTTTGTTTTAATCCAATTGTTGAATTAAATATTTAATTATATATTTGATTATATAATTAAATCTAATTTGATTAGAAATCTTATTTAAAGGAATATATTAAATTAGTCAATTGGATTGATTAATCTAAATTCATGGGATTAATTAATTAATTGAATTAATTAATTAGTTGAATTTTTAACTCAAGTCTATGTAATTTTTTAATAGGCCCCACTAGAATAGTTGAAGACTTTAAAATAAAATTAATTTATATTACATATTTGTATATAATATAAGTATATATATATAAAAGATAATTGGGACCAAGTCATACTTTTTGTTTTAAAAGGAGACAGATGACTTAAGGAAGAATTCTTTTTGTAATTATGTGGTTAATTAGTTAATTAAGATTAGACCTAATCTTAACCTAATTTATATATATATATATATATATATATATATATATATATATATATATATATATATATATATATAATTTTAAATTCCGCTGCGTAGGCCTCGTACGATTAAGGCAAACCCAACAATGGAAGGTAAACATATTAGATGGAAAAGTAAACACTCTTGTTAGGCCAGATTTACGGATCATGATCTGTTAGGCTTTCTGACTCAATACAGAAATGTATTAAGTTTTTGTACTATGATTTATTAGTTTTTGTACTCGTAAATATTGATTTTTCATAAATCTTTGACTCTTGTTATGAAGTATTGATTTTTATACTATGATGTATTAGTACAATGATGTATTGAGTTTTTACTGTAATGTATTGATTTTTTTATTATAATGTATTTCCATGAAATTTTAGCCTGATGGATAATCCATTAGTTCTGTCTAACAAGATGTTACCCTAAATGAAAACAAAAATATAAATGAAGTTTTTGTATGTCACAATATATATGAGCGCATGTGTGTGTGTGTGTGTGTGTGTGTGTGTGTGTGTGTGTGTGTGTGTGTATATATATATATATATATATATATATATATATCTATATATATATATATATATATATATATATATATA
>BMAC01000301.1:1202550-1226630 GCA_014905375.1 Phtheirospermum japonicum | reverse complement strand
GCTAAGGAAAGCAGTAGATTCTCCAGCTAATCCGGAGAGGCGGTTGATCTCGGTCGAAGAACGAATCACGAACGGACGGTTGGAGGCTTAGCGATCCTCGAATCTTCGATCTTGATCAATTGTTGTTATAGAGGTGTGGATGGTTTTGTTCTCGAACCCAAGGGATCGAATTTCAGAGTATGGGAGAGAGGTCTGTTGCTTTGGGACGGACTTAGAAGGGTTTAAATAGATTTCCCTTGACTTGGAGCATAAGAAACCCTAAAATCCCGATTCTGGGCCGTCGCGTCGATGGTGCGTCGACGGTGCATCGACTGATGCATGCCAGTGCTCGGCGTCGGTGCGGCCAGGGCGTGTGCGTCGGCTGGGCGGATGCGTCGACTGGGTGGGTCGACATCGACGCTTCAGCAAGTTGCGTCGACGGTGCGTCGACATCGACGCTTCAGCAAGTTGCATCGACAGTGCGTCGACGCTGCGTCGACTGACGCGGATCATGGCTCGTGTCGACGGTGCGTCGATGGTCGCGTCAGTCGACCGTCGCGTCTCCGTCTCTCTCTATCTTTTGCTACTCATTTCACCGGAAAAGCCCGTTCTCCTATTCTTGAACATCGAACTTCGTCTATTACGCGCTGAACTCTTCCGGTTACTTAGCTGTAAGGTGAAAAACAACGAAATATCACCAAATTGCATCAATTACGATCAAAACACGGTAAAATAAGCTGGAACTATGAAAATACGAAATTAAGCTTAAATCATCCAACTTATACCAAAAACAAATAGAAAAACGTACTAAAATACTAACAAAAATAAGGACAAATATGTGCTAATCAACTACCCCACGCTTAATTGGTTTGTTCGTCCTCGAACGAACGATAGATTCAAAGTACAGCAAGAAATGAAAATCAGTTAACACAATTCACCATCCTTCTTATATATATATATTTATTATTATTATTATTATTATTTTTTGAAGGATGGTGATCCTTTATTACAAAAATTCATAAATCCCTTGTAAAGACTCCAAAACACTAATAACCAATAAAAATACTAACTCCTACCCCACGCTTTTAATGGGTTGTAGGAGTCGACTCAAATATCACTCATGGCTAATGGTAATGGATTATTTGGCTATGATGGGCTCATTCGGAATTTATAGTGGCTAAAATATATGGATATGGCCGGAATAAGATTTTTATGTGCCTTAACCTCATCTTCCAAGTCAACTACATACAGCGGTTTCAAAGAGATCTCAAATCAAAGCTCATTCAAGTACATGCAAAGATGATAAACACTCAGGCTACTCGCTGGCTTTTTGCATGAAAAAGTTTTGAATTGACGCTGCTTTTAAAGTTTTTTGAAATAAATTGCGTCCAAGTACCATTTTTAAATATATAAATAATAATTTGAAAAGAATTATGCACTTATGCACGCTCAAAGACCAAAACATCAAATCATATATAGCTAACTTTGACAGGCATGCCATACAAACACAAATTAGCGCAGAAATAGCAAACAATCACGTAAAAATTTAAAAATTACACACAAATTTTCCGACATACTCAACCACCCCCCCTCTTAAAAACTCGGCAATCCCCTGATTGCCATAATATAAAGAAAAACAATTCGAACGAGGAAAGGGGTAAGAAAAACGTCCCTGAAAATGAATGGTCGAATTTCTTTCATTGAAGTTGCGCAATTTTCCGTTGTCTAGAGCCTCGTGATTGGACTTGTCCTACAAAAATAAAAAAATAACAAAAATAACTATGATTGCGTGCAATTGCCACGCGCAAGTGCCCGTTGGCACATCTTTTGGGATTTGAAATGGCCGGATTGCGGCTCAACGTCGTAAGTGGCTGGATTGCAGCTCATCGTTATTCCTGATTTCTGCGGCTAACGGTAGGTTCAGTGGTTGATCATCATTGTTAACACCTCGAGTGGAGCTAGCAGTAAGGCCTTGCGGTAGCGAGCTACTGCTATAACTGCTATAATCGTTAGTTGTCCAGAATAAGCGATTCTATCGTGTTTTTTGCACATCAATACACACATAAACGTACCACGGCAACTGACACAATATAAAAACAGAAATAAAATAAAGGAAATAAGGAAAAATGAAAACTAACTATCGCTTGGGTTTCCTCCCAAAAAGCGCAACATTTAACGTCCTATGCTCGACGTGATTCCATGCGATCAATTTTTAGCCCGTGGGGGCCCCACTAATTCTTCTTTATCACGATCGTGATTCAGCCCATGCTCCTTGTAGAAAGGTTTGATTCGATGCTTATGGACCTGGAATCTCGACTTCTTACTCTCATCGTATAGAGTGGCAACTCCGTACTCATCCATTTTCGTTATCATAAACGGGCCACTCCATTCGGCCTTGCAATTGGTCGGTTCAAACTTACGTTTGGAATTGTAGAGCATTAGTTGACTAACCTTGATTATCGTATCATGAATCTTCTTGTCATACACCTCGCTCGACGTCTTCTTCTTCGATGTCCAATCCTTGCTAAGCGCCTCGCCCTTGTTCTTTGCACGTTTAAAATTCTTGTAGGGGTCGAGGGAAATAATTCTCGAATGATTATGCGATGGCTTCGTCTCCTCTCTAAAATTCGAATGATTTGGTCTCGACTCCACTTTTGGCCCGATTTTAGGTACGTCGCTCTCTTTGCATAACTCGGTAACACAACCAGCAATTCCATCTATGATTTCTCCTATGTCAATCCCCAACAATTAGATCAATTCCTCCCCACTCAAATGCTCCTTGTCGTCCTCGCCGTCAAACTCGTCTATAGTGGTAATGCTTTGGAGATCATGGACATAAGAATCGATTAGATCTACGAATGAACATTCATCTTGCATAAGTGGTGAAGGAGTGTTATGGATTTCATGAAGTGAAAACGTCACTGACTCCCCTAAGACGGACATGGTCATCCTTCCCTTATTCACGTCTATTAACGCATGCGTAGTTGACATAAACGGACGTCCCAATAAGATGGTATGCTCCTTGCTCCCGCTCGGCACTTCTCCAACATCTAAAATCATAAAATCAACAGGAACAACCAGCTCACCAATCTGCACCAAAACATCTTCAACAATACCTAGAGGCTACCTAATCGACCGATCAGCCAATTATAGGCACATAGTGGTAGGCTTCAATGCCCCAAGATTGAACTCTCTAAATAAAGAATACGACATCAAATTAATGCCAGCGCCAAGATCGAGCATTCCCCTCGCCGTTTGTCCATTCCCAAGGGAAATAGTAATACAAAAACTCCCGGGATCTTTTTCTTTGGGTGGCAATGGTTTCTTGATTATCGCACTAACTTCTTTCGTTAATGCCACATGTTGGATTGCTGCCGAGTGCCTCTCTCGTGACACTAGTTCCTTAAAAAATTTA
The DNA here is from genome assembly GCA_014905375.1 of Phtheirospermum japonicum. Classification (NCBI taxonomy): domain Eukaryota; kingdom Viridiplantae; phylum Streptophyta; class Magnoliopsida; order Lamiales; family Orobanchaceae; genus Phtheirospermum; species Phtheirospermum japonicum. The sequence continues at coordinate 1,223,236 of BMAC01000301.1, read as the reverse complement.
ACGTACGCGGGCATTGTTTTGATCACATCTAGCAGGGGAAAGCTAATGTTCACATTCTTCAGTAGATTGTATAGCTCCATGAATTTCTTGTTTTCCTTGGCTGGACGAAGTCGACTATGGAAAGGAACCTTGTCTCTTATAGGCGGTGCTAACTGCTTCGATTGATGATTCGGAGACTCGGTATAATCGTCAACTGTTGCAGGAGTGGGGCCTTGATTTTGAAACTTCCCTTTCAACGACCCCGGAATATAAGGATTTGGTGACTTATGCACTTGATCCATTGATTTAGGGCCGTCAATTGTGGGCGAATCCTCAGTTGGAATTTTTGTGGCCTCTTCTTTCTCCTCTTCGATTCCATTATCTATCTTCTTTCCACTTCGTAAGACATGGACAGCGGAAGCTTGCTCTGGTTGGCTCGGAAACTTCCCTTTTTCATTGTCATGTTTGGCCATGAATGTCGCCATTTGGCCCATCATCGTTTCTAAATTCTTCACACTTTTGGAGAGGTCATTCAAAACTTCTCCTTGCTTATTAACTTGCGTAGTCAGATTTGCAAGCCCATCTCTGTTTCTGATCGTTTCAGTGACCTTGGTTTTGCTGCCAAATTAGTAATTGATCGTTTGGTTGTATTGGAGCAGGCGTTGGTCCAGTCGTCGGAAGCTTGTTCGGTGGTGGCGTTGAAATATTCTGTGCTGGGGCGAAATGTGGGTTTTCAGGGCCCCATTTAAGATACGGAGAATTTCGTTGTGCATCAAACTTAGTGGATTGGCGGTGCTCGTAAGTTGGGACGTCTTGATGGCGGAGTTGGTTTTTGATGGCGTATGCTTCAGCTTCACTTTCGTCGTAACACACCATTTTGCATGTATCCACCAGGTTGCCCTTGCTCTCCACAACGGTTGCATGTCTCGAAGATCTCGTTGCTTGGTACCTCATTCTGGTCTATTACGGTTTCGTTGAATATTCTCCTCGTATGCTTGAGGCTGTACTGGTCCGTCGGGACGATTTTGGCTCACTCCCGTACCCATTTCTTTGTTGCACGGGTGGATGTCTTGGTGACTGATCGTCCTCGTTGTTTGTGGGCTTGGTTGTCTAGTCGCAACATCGTTTCCGGAATAGGATCACAAATAAAAATCAGTCGTGGCAGACGATTCACTTGTGGATGAGTGAGGTGGTCTCACTTGATTCGGACGATGAACGTTGTCGATGAATGGTGCAAGTTCGAGCCTAAGCGATCTACCACCTTGCATGAACTCAACAACAAATAAAACGTATCGACTAGAGAAAAGAATTATACAAATAAACGACTAAAATAAAAATAAAAATGAACAAACATATTTCTGAAAACCTTTGTATATTCCCCAGGCAACGATGCCAAAATTTTAATTCAAGCTTTTGTGTTGCCTACTTATAAAAATTTGTCAAAAGATCAATAGCTTGCCCGCAAGAGAACGGGGTCGCGCGTAGTTTGGCAACTTGACTCGAGTCGTCTCTCGAGGAACATACAATCGGAGTTTTAAATAGTTTGTTCAATTCAAAGCGCATACAAATTGGGGGAGGGGGTTTGATTGTTTTTATTATCTAGGAATTTAAAACGCATGAAACTCTAATTAAAATTAGGTATTTTAATTCAGCAACTAGAACATGTAAACTAAAGAAATTATTCTAAGAACTCAAACAAAATCAACTAGCATAAACGAGCAGCCATTATCTAGAACGACATATGAACAAAGTAAACTAACCAAGCATGAATAATAACTAAACATTAATTAAACTAAGATTACGAATTGCAATATCAAAAATATCTAAGGTTCGAAATATCAAATAACTCAAGAACAATTATTAGAAACTACTACTTAATTGCATAAATTAAACTAAGAAAGCGATAAAAGAGTTTGAGTACTTATTTAAGCTAAGGAAAGCAGTAGATTCTCCAGCTAATCCGGAGAGGCGGTTGATCTCGGTCGAAGAACGAATCACGAACGGACGGTTGGAGCTTAGCGATCCTCGAATCTTCGATCTTGATCAATTGTTGTTATAGAGGTGTGGATGGTTTTGTTCTCGAACCCAAGGGATCGAATTTCAGAGTATGGGAGAGAGGTCTGTTGCTTTGGGACGGACTTAGAAGGGTTTAAATAGATTTCCCTTGACTTGGAGCATAAGAAACCCTAAAATCCAGATTTTGGGCCGTCGCGTCGACGGTGCGTCGACGGTGCATCGACTGACGCATGCCAGTGCTCGGCGTCGGTGCGGCCAGGGCGTGTGCGTCGGCTGGGCGGATGCGTCGACTGGGTGGGTCGACATCGATGCTTCAGCAAGTTGCGTCGACATCGATTCTTCAGCAAGTTGCATCGACAGTGCGTCGACGCTGCGTCGACTGACGCGGATCATGGCTCGCGTCGACGGTGCATCGATGGTCGCGTCAGTCGACCCGACTGCGCGTCTGCCTCCGTCTCTCTCTATCTTTTGCTACTCGTTTCACCGGAAATCCCGTTCTCCTATTCTTGAACATCGAACTTCGTCTATTTCGCGCTGAACTCTTCCGGTTACTTAGCTGTAAGGTGAAAAACAACGAAATATCACCAAATTGCATCAGTTACGATCAAAACACGGTAAAATAAGTTGGAACTATGAAAATACGAAATTAAGCTTAAATCATCCAACTTATACCAAAAACAAATAGAAAAACGTACTAAAATACTAACAAAAATAAGGACAAATATGTGCTAATAAGTAGTCCATGTGATGATCAGTTCTTTATATTTATGGACTCATTGCATGGTTTTTAGTTTGACGAAGAATGTAAAATTGTAAAATCTCAATTCATATCTCGATTGTATCGAATTAAAAAAAATTACCAGCTAGATAAATAGTATAGGAGATGGAATAGTTGGAGGAACAAACGATGATGTCATTTAAATTGAAATCCTAGGTGATTTATTATATAAAGATGATGGTGACCATATTACGTTAATTGTGGCGAGCATATATCCACAATCTGGAAAAACTACTGAATGCTCCGCTTATTCGGAGGGTCGCACTATTCTAATAACAATCATTTTATGAATCAGGTTATACCATTTTCAGCACTATTCAGTCTTTGAATAATGATTATATGAAATACACACACACACACAAAATTACTTATTTAAGTATTTCAATACATTCAGATCCAATTATTTTATTTGAGATAAAAATAAAATAAAAAGTTATTGTGCAATGCACGAGTATAGTACTAGTGTGTGTATATATTCTGAAACGTTAGATGTATTAATAAATCACAAAAGAACAAATAGTTAAGAAACCACCAAGTTCAATACATACAATACAACAACTAGCATAATCATCATACTTCACGCACCACACGGAAATTGTTTAAAAAAGCAACACTGTAACTCAGGAAACCTTCCACTATATATAAAGGCCAAGGTCATAATTAACAATGAATATAAACTACCCTGAAGACCAGACTAAACACTAGTCATGAACTTGTTCAAAAATAGAAGTCTTACAACATATAAATTCTTTTTCACTCTTTAATAGCTTTGTCAACCGCTTCTCTTTCGATCTCTATAATCTCTAGAACCGCCATTGGTTTCTTGTTTTCATAACCACCAAAAAAGGAGTATCATGAGTTAGACGTTCACTACAGAAGTAACTTCGTTATCAAGAAGACATAGTCTACATCACCAGCTTCTCCAACTCTAGTCCCTCCCAACCAGTGGGTGCAAGATTCCAAACTATCGAAGCTCTAATGCAGGAAAATAGAATGTGTTTGGTAGTCTCAATCTCTTTTCTACAAGCCTTGCAAATTATATCAATCAATACCCCTTTCCTCTTTAAGTTTCAATTCGAAGGAATCAGGCCAAAAAAACATTTCCAAATGAAATGATTAATTTTGTTTTTGATCTTCATTTGCCAACATCATATTTCTAGTAGCAATCAATCAATCATGTGATGCCTCACGTCTCTCATCTAACCGTCTCTTAGCAAAGTTTCAGTGACATCTGAACGAGATATGTGACGTGAGGACCCAGATAATGTTGACAAGGATGAGGTCTATCTAGATGTCTTCGAGATGAAGAATGATCAAAGTTTTGGCACGGGATGTCGTTTGTACATATTTTGTGCATTTTTGTATATTTCTGCGTATTATTTTGTATGCTTAGTCAAGTTTGAGCCGTGTTTATCTCATTTTCCTTTGTTTTGTGTTATTCATAGCTTTTGTTGTTTTTATGTAATTTTCTCATATTTTTTGTAGGTTTTTCATGTTATTTTGTTTTTCTTTTTATTAGGATAGTCAAGTGAGCCCAAGTGACTCGATTTGGCGAAATGATGACCCGAGCCCATGAAGTACAACCGTCGATTGATGCATCACTTTCGTCCATGTGTGTTGACCAATTGGCCAAAATCTTCCCACTACCGTCGATTGACATAGACTATTTTCAGCCAATTTAAAAAAAAAAAAAAACTATTTTGCCCCAAATTTCACCTATTTAAACCCACATATCCAAGACTTGAAAGATGGCCTTTGAAGCCTTTGAACCCTCTAGGGCTTGAAGTCCCAAGCTTACATTATCCTCTTTTTCTCTCCTTCAGTTAAGAAATTCCTAATTGGTTTAGTTAGTAGAATTCTAGTTTAGTAGTTAGTTAGCTTAATTTTTAGTGTGGAGTAGCTTAATGTACTTGGTGTAACATTTGTTCTTTTGGATATCAAGACTTTGAAGAAGATTTCTACTTGGGTTAATTTCTAGTTCATGTTCTCTGGACTTTTCTTTGTAATTTCTATGAATGTTTGTAGTTTATATGTTTAAGCTTTTCTTGAGTTGTTCATTAGCCTTTCAATTTCCACCATTGTTTCTTTCTTATTTCTTTTCAAGCTTTTTACCTCTTTTGTCATGCTTTAGATAGTTGGTAGTGAAAGGTAGATGAGTTTTGCCAAGTTAGTCATTTTCATGCATTTAGTTGTTATTGTAGTCTAGGTTCTTTCTAGAATATATGTTCAAACTTTGTTGTAAGTTCTTTGACTTTCTCATTATAGTTTGAATGCTCTTCCCCCCATGCTTTGTCTTATTTTATTTGAGTTTGATATGAGTTTATGATTTCAATAACTTGAATTATAATTTCTCCACTGGGTTAATTATGTTCATGCTTGCTCTAAGTTTATGTTATTGAATTTCTTGATGAGTTTAGATTATAACTTATAGGTCTTGGGGCTAAATGAGTTTAGAGCCATCAATTGGTAATTATCCGGTGTTTGATTGAGAATCAGAATTGACAATCCCAGTTTGTAGATTAAGTGTTTGATAATTTATCAATTGATCTTGGAGACAAGTTTAGAACCCTAGACCCTCATTTTATTAATCTTTTTAAATCCTTCGATTTCATTTCTCATCATTTGAATGAACGCTTAGTTTTTAGAAACTCAAAACCCAAAATCTGATCATGTTTAGAATAAATTTCTCTTTACTTTCTCATTTGTGGTTCAAACAGAAAAATCACTTTTAATTAGTCTTCCTCGAGAGATTCGACTTAAGTCACCTCACCGCACTATGATCGACCCCACTCTATTGTGGGCGATCCTCAAACATTTGTAAAACATAGTGCATTTGAGATCACTTCAAGATGCTTTGGGAGACTTGTGGCTTCAAAGATTCCAGAGGCGACAGTTCTTCCTCTCATCATGATAGTTTTGTCACATAGATCTATTCATAGCTACAGACTTATCAGGATCCGATCGAGTCTTAGAGAGAGGCATCCGAGCAGGACAATCAGGAGCAGCTCCAGGAGCTCCGCGAGGCGCATGAGCAAGACCATCTAGAGCTCCAGACGATGTTCCAGCAGCGAGTGTTAGATGGGATCGCCATAGTAATAGTCAATTACGAAGCTCAGCCTTGACCTCAACAACCTCCTCCACCAGAGCAGTTGTGTTAAATATTAAGAAATATCAAAATTGTTGTAAATATTTATGTTTGATGTTTGATATAAACAAGATGGTTTATCTATGAAGTTGAACATAAAAACAGACAATCCATAGTATAAACATCAAACTTCACACATCGCAACCATTCCATAATCACCAAACCTCACACATTGCACAAAAGCCATTTGACAAAGCGACACAGTGACTCAGGAAACCTACCACTATAAAAAAAAGCCAAGGGCTTGATAAACAATGAACATCAACTACCCCAAAGACCAGCCTAAACACCAGTCTTGACTCTGTTTAAGAACAGGAGTCTTACAATAGATAAATCTCTTCACACTCTTTAATAGACACGTCAACCGTTTCCCTTTCGATCTCTATAATTTTTGGAATTACCACTGGTTTCTTATTTTCCATAAACACTAAACAAGGAGTGTCGTGGGTTAGATGCATGCTTCATAAATATTCCATCATCAAGAGGACAAATTCTACACTACCAGCTTTTAAAAGAATCAGTTTCCGGCTCCAATTAATGAGTGTAAGCTTCCAGACCAACTAATCTCTAGTGTGGGAAAATAGAATGTGTTCAGTAGTCTCGATCTTCATTCAAAAGCATTTTAAATCAGATCTATTAACACCCCTTTCTTCTTCAAGTTGTAATTTGAAGGAACCATGCCAGAAAAGTATTTCCAAATGAAATGATTAATTTTGTATTTTACCTTCATTTCCTAACATCATATTTCTACCAACAATCAATCAATCATATGATTACCTCACGCCTCTCATCCAGGAGTCTCTTAGTAGAGCTTTGGAGACGTTTGGATGAGATACATGAGGAGTCATAGGACCCAGACAATGTTGGCGAGGACGAGGTCTCTCTAGACATCCTCGTGGTGAAGAAGGGTCGACATTTTGGTATGGGATGCTTCAGGAGACTTGTGGATTTGATGATTTCCAATTACAAGAGTGCTTTCTCTCATCCTAATAGGTTTGTCACGCAGTCCTAGTCACAGCTACAGACTTAACAAGATCAAGTTGAGACTTATAGAGAGGCGTCCGAGCGGGCCAATCAAAAGTAGCTCCAGTAGCTCTGCGAAGTGCATGAGTGAGGCCGACTAGAGTTAGAGGGTGATTCTTCGACAATGAGTGCTAGACGGGATCGCCGTAGCGATGGACGAGTACAAAGCTCAACCTCAACCTCAACAACCTCCTCCACCAGAGTAGTTGTGTTAGAAATTAAGAAATATTTAAATTATTATGAATATTTATGTTCATTTTAGAAAATTTAAGCTTGATATTTGATTTTAAAATTTTGGCACCTCTAATATGACATGTAGTGTAAAAATAAACATGTAAAATAATAATAAAAAAAGTAAAATTTATTAACAATACCGATGAGCATGTGACCATCAAGATTTTTTAAAAATTTAAAAATGCCAATGGTCTAGTCAACGTCGGTAAATATCAACGCAGATAACTCGTCAGCAATTTATCGATGACATGTTTTTGTTGGCACTCCATTAGTATATGCCGATGGATAATAAATTGGTGACCATGGGGTATCCCAACTGGACTTTATAATTGGCATGTTTTCGGTAAAATGTCGATGGGCAAGAGTAGCTCGATGCCCATCGGTATCGAGTTACCAATGATGAAAATGTCGTCAAGCCCTAACCATCAGCACCCTTCTATCGACAGACGTGCAGATGTTTATGGCCATCAGTATGACCCTTTCTTTTGTAGTGTCTATAAAGTGTGGGAGTCACCTTGGGTTCCCAAATCAAGGGAGATTCATGGTTTCTCCTAGAGATGAAGGCAATAAACCTTTTACTTGGGTATCTGAGTTTATTGATGCTGGTGGCTTGAACTAGGGAGTGACTTGGTTAAAGAGGTAAAATCTGAGAGAGATAAGTTTGATATTCTTAATATTAAAAGCCTTAACCCGGAGCTAGATGATAAACTAGTTTGACAATTATTATATATATAAAAAGGATGTTTTCATGTCACAACTGTATATAAAAGAACTTGCTGGGGATAAGGTTAGACATATGGATATGGCTAAAGGAAGTGGGGATGCTGTGAGATTGACTACTGCTAAAAATATGATGTTAGAAAATGTAGGTCAAACACAAAATTAAGCTATTCATTTGGAAATATTTTTCTAGCCTAATTCCTTCGAACTGCAACTTGAAGAGGAAAGGGGTGTTGATTGATCCAGTTTGTAAGGCTTGTAGAAGAGAGATTGAGACTACTGAACATATTCTATTTTCCTACATTAGAGATTAGTTGGTCGGAAGCTTGCACCCATTGATTGGGAGGGACTGGAGTTGGAAACTGATTCTTTTAAAAGATGGTGTGGTCGACTTTGTCTTTTTGATAACAAAATTACTTTTGAAGTGCTTATCCAACTCACAACATTCCTTGTTTGGTAGTTATAGAAAACAAGAAACCAGTTTACATTCCAAAGTTTATAGAGATCGAAAGGGAAACAGTTGAACGTGCCTATTAATGAGTGGTAAATAATTTATCCACTATAAGACTCATGTTCTTGAATAGGGTCATGACTAGTGTTTGGGAGTCTTTGGGGTAGTTGATGTGTGTACAGTGGCAGGTTTCCTGAGTCATGGTGTTGCTTTGTTGGACAAATTTCGTGCGCTATATGAAGTTTGATGATTATGCTATGGGTCTTCTACTCTTATGTTCAACTTTATAGGTAAACCATCTCTCTTTACTATTCTAGGGGGTAGTTGATTGGTGATTTATTAATACATCTCACGTTTCAGAATATATATAACCTTAAATGGTTGATACATAAAGATCTTGTGTGATATGGGATCACTAAATGTGCCGTCAACACTTTGGTACATAGTTAAGAAAACCTTGTACGCAGTGGGTTCCCTACCCCTCTACTCACACTATACTCGATATTTATTAAAATTTTTACCATTAATTATCAATTACTTATTTAATTATGAGGCCGGTTTAGATATATAAATATAAACTTACTTACAACATGACGTGAAGGATCAATCGAAGATCGAGACCCGTCTTTGTGCTTCAATACCAGGACCTCCGGGCTCATTCAGTCTATTATTACTTGCCTGATGGGACTTTTCCTTATTCTTGGGACTATCGCACTCTACTTGTTAGCTCCTCCAGATGTCCTCGCCTACGCATGTGGACCATGTCCCCTTAGGATCCCACGTCTGCCTCCACTCGGCTGGACCACTTAAAACCTATAGTGCTTTAAAAGACACTCTTCATGGTGTTCTTAGCATATAGACTCAAGTTCTAATAATACTTTTTTACAAAATAAAATAATTTTATATAAGATTATTATATATAATACAACTAAAACATATGCATTTATCGCGAATGAAAATATTAGTTAATTACCAGGAATTCGAGCCACCAAACTCACAATGCAGTTGAGGTATATGATCATATTTTCACCCATTAGGGTGTACACAAGCCTCACAGATCTCTCAAAGAATCGTCAGTAACTTTGTCGATTAACTGAACATCCTAAGAAATTATGGTTAATTAAATCAATATATTAATATTTTGAATTTATTAGAATTGAACATTAATTTAAAGTCACTCACCTCTGGACAATGACATGGACCTCGATCATATCAGGATTCTAGTGGCATGATGCCTCTGGATGTACTGGAATAAGGTGAGGTGGACGGATTGGTCGAAGGTGGACTCCTTCATGATAAGTCCATCATATTGTTATCATCGTCTAGCTGACAGTTTGACAAAGAGGATGAGCCAAGAGAAGCACAACCTGAAGCTGAGCTAAGAAAAGCATTATCCAAAGATGGGCTGAGAGAAGTACCACATCGACCACCTCTACCCTCATCTAAAAAATTAATAGAAATCGAGCATAACACATAATTTGAGACAATTAAGAATAATGCATATTACCGTGTATATATATAAATTAAAAAATATCAAACTATATATGGATAGTTTTATATTTCATTCTATCCTGAACCGACACTTTCACTATATAGGTTATCATTGAACTCATCTTCATTTGTGTTTTCATCGGTTAGAAACTCATCTTTTCTCTTGAAAGGGTTGACCAGGTAGCATAAGCTTGACCAAATCTATTATTGACCTAGATTTAATTTTACACGTTGGCAACCAATCCAGCTTGTTTCATCTCAAACTCAGATATGGGCAGTAGTAAACTTGAACAACTTGAGCAATGGGTATTAATGACTCACAGAGACTGAATCTACACTTATGATTGAGTTCAACGAGCTTATATTTAAGATGAACCCCTGTTCCTGTGGGAGTTGGATAAAACCACTCACATTTGAACAAGAGTGTGATCGTGTTACAATCATATTTATATTCAAGTCTTACAACTTCTACAAGATGACCGTAATAATTATACTTGTTATCCCCATAATTTGTTTTTCTTATACAAACACTAGTGCTCGAAGTTGATCTACCTGATCCGTATGCAAATGTGTGAAACTTGTATCCGTTTATCTTGAAACCATAATTTGTAGTCACACATCGTGATGGACCTACTGCTAGGCTCTTAATGTACTTGTTTTTGTTGAAGGGATCTTGTTCCTATAACGCCGAAACATCATAAAACTTATTATTTATTAAAATCTCACTTGTGCAATGTGCGCGCGCGCGCGCACGCGCGCGCGCACACACACACACACACACACACACATATATATATATATATATATATATGTGTGTGTGTGTGTGTGTGTGTGTGTGTGTGCGTGCGCGCGCTTGTGTGTGACAACTAATTATAATCAATTAGAGGAGCTCACATATTTTTTAAACTAATTGACAAATTTATTTTCTGATTTTTTGTTGAACCCATCATCTGTAATATTTGGTTGACAGCGTGTTACGCCCTCTGTGAAAACACTATAATGTTTAAAGATGAAGATGATCTTAATTTAATATATGATCATTTTCTTGTTAACCTAAAATGATGTTTCAAACCTGATAAAATCTTGGACTTCATCACAGTTCGGTAAAATGTAGTTTCTCACAGTATCTATTTCTTATTTGTTCAAGTACCTTTCTGCCAATACTGCTAAGGTTTCACTATATTTTTTAACATCGAAGGAACATCGTCATCATTGCCTTCACCATTTTGGGCATCATCATTACGTGGAAAATTTGTTCTTTTCATGGAGATATGATCTTCAAAATAGTACAAAGTGAAATTTGCTGCCTCTTCAATAAGATATTCATTTACTATCAAGCCCTCGACGCTTGTATTATTTCTCATGTTGTCCTTCAGTTTGTGAAGATACCTCTTGAATGGATACATCCACCTATATTGTACTGGACCATCAATCCTACCCCCATATGCTAAGTGAACTGACAAATGCTCCATGGAATTGAAAACCAGGCAGAAAGATCTTTTCAAGTTGACAAAAAATTAGAGAAATTTCATGTTCTAAATGATCATCAACCCCAATAACTCTAGAACTAAGGTCCTTGAAAAACAAATTCAACTCTTTTAGGGCCTTCCACACTAGATGGGGAAGCAGTTCTTAAAAGGCAATTGTTATCAATCTTTTCACATGATAGTCATGTTAGTGGTTTGATAGATTTATGAATTTTGCACAATTTCTTTGTATATATTTCGGGAAAATCTCATTTTTAGTACATTATGTTGGTCACTTTCCAGAAAAGGTACGTTATGTTGGTCAGCATCAAACTACATACATTAAGTTGGCAAATTTATCAAATTTGGTACAAAATAAGCCCAATCGGGCTTTAATGCATACGTGGCATGATCTAAACATTACCTATCACTTCTTATTTAATTTAAAATGATAAAAAAATATAACTTATTTATCTCTCTCTCTTTTTCAATGTACAATATCTGAAGCTTCAAGTACATCGACCTTGACTCTTAACTGACTGCGATTTGTGCAGATGTTCATCTCTCCGGTGCAGCAAAAATCGCTACCTCTTCTAGCAAGTTCGGAACGACATTCGCCACTGGTTCTTCCTCTCTGTAAGAATTCTTTGCTTGGTAATTTATTTATTTATTTTTATTTTCAAATTGTTGACTAGAGAGTGACAAAGTATTACCATTGATTTATTTGGAACGTGAAGCCGATTTGGAGCGAACTTATGAAAGGAACTCAGGCACTCAGCACCAAAGATTAGAAAATGGAATTATTTTTGAATTAGCAATGTTAGTTCTAATTTGATTAGGTTTAAATTTAATCCCTCAATTGGTACCTGCTAATAGTATAAATTAGTTGCAATGGATTTATTGGGGTCATTGAAGAGAGGACTTGCTCATTTGTCTTCATTTCATTATTTACTTGTAAAACCAAACCAACGATATCCACCATCTCGATCGAGAAAATCCAGATTGAGTGATTTTAATGCTTCCCCTTTGTATTCAGTGATTCAAAGACCCGTGTACCAGAGAACCAGTGCTGCTAGCAATTCAAAATCGGTTTCCATAAGATGTGAGCAGAACACTAATGAAGGGAATGGTTTAGATGTATGGCTCTGACGGCTAGCTATGGTTGGTTTTGCCTCCTCTCTTAGTGTCGAAATCACGACAGGTAAAGGGCTCCTGGAGGTTTGCTGTTTCTGCAAATGCTATTATTTTGGATTAAGTTATCTTTATTTATCATTTTAAATTAAATAAGAAATGATAGGTAATGTTTAGATCATGCCACGTAGGCACTAAAGCCCGATTGGGCTTATTTTGTACCAAATTTGATAAATTTGTCAACTTAATGTATGTAGTTTGATGCTGGCCAACATGACGTACTTTTTCTGGAAAGTGGCCAACATAATGTACTAAAAATGAAATTTTCCCTATATATTTTTGTATTACTGAATTGATAGTTGAAGAAACTTGGGGAAAGAAGTTGTACAAATGAGATATGTGTGTAAACTTTTTTCCATAACAACTATGGTTCACAACTTACATCATAAATAGCCCAGTGGTCCCAAAATGCTAGATTCCTAACAAACGGAAACACTACTAATAAACTGCATGGAGTTATTGACTTTTCTTCCTTCTTCTTGTTTTCCACTTCATCCTTCTGAATCCCTAATTCACAACCCATCGATCCCATTTTCGTCCCTAATGCCTTTTCTTGAATTTTGACTTTGTTTATGACAATAACCTTAGCTGAATAAGATCCTTAACTACAAGGATCAAAAGAAGTGGGCTTTCTCTTCATAAGTTTCAAATCTTACCAAGTTAAGAGCAATGTTTCTTCATCACCACACTTACTTGAGATATAACGGTCTCATTGCATCTAATTTCCCAGTGATCCACCTTCACCACCAACAAAATTAAAAAGTTTCTCTCATTATCTATTACTGATAATAGATTCACAAGGATGATTGTACCCATAAGTAAAGAAACATGAAATACTTGGTGAACTTTTGATGCTTCTGGTAAATCAAGGCGATAAGACACCTTCCCGATATTTTCTAAAATAATGAATGGGCCATAATATTTGGACGAAACATTTAAATTCTTTCTGAATACCACTAAGTTTTTTCTAAATGGATGCAATTTGAGATAAACTCATTCCCCAACTTTAAAGCTTCTTTACATTCTCTTTTTATATGCAAAAAACTTCATTGAATTACTGAGCCTGCTTGAGATTTTCTCTTAATTGCTGTGTCATTTCCTCCCTCTCTATGATTATGTTTTTTCTTCTAAATTTGTGAAATCTAGTTATGGAATGATAGATAAGGATGGGAGAGGGTATCCATATAAAGCATGATAAGGGGTGAATTTTAGGCTTGAAATGGTAGGTAGTGTTGTACCAATACTCAAATAATGATAGCTATTTGAACCACTATTTGGGATTGTTATTTACCATACACCTCAAGTAGTTTTCTATGCACTGGTTAAGCCTTTCAATTAGTCCATCAATTTGTCGGTGATAGGTTGATGACATATCCAAACTAGTTCCCATATGTCTATATAACTCTCTCAAAAATATATTGACAAAGACCTTATCCCTATCCCTGATAATGTTGAGTGTTGATCCATGTGGCTTGTATATTTTTGTATAAAAATAACTTAGCCATAGATTGGGCAGTAAAAGGATGAGCTAGAGCCATAAAGTGCCCATACTTAATAAAATTATCTACCACAACCAAACACATTTTTCCTCTTGGTTTTGGCAATCCTTCCATAAAGTTCATAGAAATATGTGTCCAAGCTTGATGAGGAATAGGTAATAGCTGTAGAAATTCTAGAGAACCCTCATGATCTGATTTACTTTTTTTACCAGTGTCACAATTCGGAACCTATGCGATCACATCCTCCTTCATCTTAGGCTAGTAAAAACCCATCTTGAGCCTCATGTAAGTACCATTCACTCTTAAATATCCAACATAAGATGAACTGTGGACCTCTAACAAGTACCTTAATTTTTTAGTAGAACCAACCCACACTTATCCTGCCTTTATGAATAATTAATCCCTATATAATCTACAAATCAGGGTAGGTGTTTGAATATAGGGTATTAGATGTCAAAACTCTTGTGAAGAGAGGATCAAACTCTGAAAAACCTTTTGCATCCAACTAGGAATGGATGTTCTAATTGCAGTATTTTATTTCATCTGCATAAGGCATATGTTGCCTTATTGTCAACCCCCTTCTTGTACTAGATGTCATAGTTTAATCCTAGTAGCTTGGTCAGCCACTTCTGTTGCATATGAATCGTCCCCTTTTGATCGAAGAAGTATTTCAGTGCTTGTTGGTTAGTTCTAATGACAAATTTATGACCCTACATGTAGTTTTTCATTTTCTGGACTGCCATAAGTACAACCGATTTGTATTTTTGTCTTGTTTTGCATGCTTCAGTTTGGTTTGAGTCATGTTTTATCTCATTTTTCTTTGTTATGAATTTTTGTAGCTTTTGACGACTTTTTAGCATTTTTTATATTTTTCTCTTATTTTTGTAGATATTTATGTTTAGTTTGGTTTTCTTAGTTTTAGCACAGTCGAGCAGGTCCAAGCACAATCCCTAGGATCATAATCATCTCAATTTAATGAAAACACAACCCAAACCCACGAAGAGCAACTATCAACTGATGTCCAATCACGCACCTTTCCCGCCCGCGTTGATCGACCTGCCGAGGATCACCCACCACTGTCAATCGACACCAAATTTATGACCGATCGACACACGCCTATTTTATCGCTATTGTCTGCCATCATCAATCGATATCAGCCGATAATAGAGACACTGTTGATTGATGAAAGGCCATTCTTTGGCCTTTTTTTTTACAAAGTTACGATTTTGTCCTAATCTTACACCTTCTCAGCTGAAAAAGAGCTTTGGGACCCTTTTAGGGTTTGAATACCCTAAACAACCTTATCCTATCATCCTTCTCTCTCATTTTTCATGTTTTCTTAGTTTTTCAAATGACATGTAGATTTTATTCCCCTAACTTGGATGAACACTCAAGCCTATAATGTAATCTCTAGCTTGAATTGAGATAATTCTCTTTCTTGTGGTAATAAGCTCTAGTTTCTCTTTCTTGCTTGTTCTTTTATAGGATTTATAAATGGATTGAAGCTTTTGATTCTTTTATGTAATGTGTTATTTTTATAATGATATTCATCTTTTGTAGCAGAAAGTGGGAACGGTGAATTTAGCGGTATCACTATACCGTTAGTTACACCATTACGAAGTGACAGAGAGGTTAGTGGCAACTTAACAATTACTTCTTACCGCTACCGTTGATTTGCATCTTTTTGTACATATTTTTGCTATCGTTTTTGTATCACGTTGCGTGTGTTTCGCTTTCTTTTAGGTGTTTTAGGAGTCGAGTTGGCCATTTTTTGTTATTTCTAGGTTTTCGTATTTTTGTACGTTTTATTATTAGTTTTCATAGTTTTTCACTATTTTGTTTTTCTATTAGCCGTAGGACGTTCAAGCGGGGCCCGCGCTCATTTGGGATCGTTGATACTCGACTCGGGAATAAACGGACAAAGCAAGGAAGCGCAACGGACGAGGCTCGATAAACCGGCGGACGTGAAAAGTACGAGAAATCGAGCCGGGCGCTGGAATCCAGTCGACCGACTGGATGTTTAGTCGATCGACTGCCTACTTGGTCGATCGACTGAACCCCCAAAATCGACTTGATTCCAGGGACTTTTGGCATTTTGGACGACGCAGTCGATCGACTGCCTACTTGGCCGATCGACTGAGGTCGATCGACTGGAGCCCTCAAGATCAACTGGATTCCAGGGCTTCAGACCGTTTTGACATCGCAGTCGATCGACTGCCGACATGATCGATCGACTGCCAGTCGATCGACTTCTTTTTTAGTCGATCGACTGAAAAGCAGATTTTTTTGAAGGAATAAGTAATCAGACGTCTTTTCAATTTAAAAAACTGGCAATCAGAAGGCTTTCTTCCCCAATGAAGCTCCTCCAAAACCAAAAACTCTTTTCCTTTTCATATTTGCTCATTTTAATTTCCATAAATCCTAATCATTAGTGGTAGATTAGTTAAGTTTAGATCGTAGTTGGTTAGAGTTCAAGCTTTGATTTAGATTGCTTTTGTGAAGAATCCTTCAAGCTTTCAAGCTTTTCTCCTTCAAGCTTTTGTGTAATCGCATACATTTGGTAAACTCTTTCCATTAATATAGCTTTATTTCCATGTTATTTCTCTTGATCTTGTGTTGAAGTTTGATTTTTGCTTAGTTGTTGTTTTGATCATTCAAAATTCCCATTTTCATTTTATAGCTTTCTAGCTTATGAACTTATGCTTTTAAGTTATCTAGTTGTTAATCTATTTCTATGTTTGTAGAAGTTTTATAAGATCTTCCTTTTTAAACTTTTAATTAATGCTAAGTTAATTTTGTTGACTTATTCAAATAAGCTTGACTTTAATTTTCCCTCCATTTTCCTTAATTTCAAATTATTAAGTTTTAATAGTTAATTAGTTTAGATTGAATCATTTTTAATATAAGCTTTAATTTCTTTTAAATGTTTTAATGTTTTTAAATCTTATATTTCAATTTAAATCTTAGTTATAAAACTTAAAACCGAACAATGACTACCGCTTTCTTAGGTTAAATTAGTTTAATCAAAACCGACGATAAGAACAACTGAGAAACCGAAAKYCGATCACATCCATYCTCGAGAGACACGACTCGGGACAACTTACCGCATCTACAATCGACTCCGTACTATTGCGGAGACGATTCTTAGAGCGCTAAGAAATCTTCGATCAAATTTTGGCGCCGTTGCCGGGGATGGATTAAAGCCAATGGCGTTCTTATTTGTTCCTATTTTCATTGTGAATAAGTAATTAGATAATTATTTCACATTCGATACGCGTAATCTTTTGTCGTCTGTTGTGTATGCAAGGTAGGTCCGACGTTCCGTTACCTCCGCTATTATCGCTGAAAATCGAGGAGCGAACGATGGCAATTCCGTTCGAGAGCCCAATTCTGCCCTCCCACACTCTAGATGATCAAAAGATGCCTCCTCCGCTTGATTGATCCGGCCGAGGATGGCAAACTACCGAGCTAGTTTGCCATACGACAACCCTTACATCCAAATCCATACACCAATCCCAAATATGACGACCCGTATGCTTCGATCGGAAAAGAATGGATCTACTCTTCCGATCATTATGACCCAAACCCTCCACATTCACCTCCATTTTCATATCCCCATAACCCGAGCATAGATCCGTATGCACTGACTAGTGATCCTTTTTATCCGGGTTATGATGATCCATATGTTCCACTCGCCCTTCCGTCGAGCTATGATTCTTACAATCTACCCACCTCAAATTCGTATACCGTGAGCGATGACCCTTATACCTCACTCTTCCAAGATTCGTCTACGTCCCAACTCCCGGACGTGGAGTCTCTCTTAACCGAGCTCATGGAAAGCCTCGCTCGCATGGAGACTCATGCTAATCAAATTACCAATGACGTGGATGAGCTTAACAAATCGTGCCTCGACGAGATGCCCATCTTTGATGTTGTAGTGCCCACGGTCATTGACGAGAATGACGATCTTTCGAAAGAAGAGCGCTATGAGGTGGATTTTGAAGACGAAGAGAATGGGTCGGAGGACAACGTAACMCCTCTCGGGTATTGTGAAGAGGTTGTAGTGGAAAGTGAGGGGGTGTTATCTTCGGGGTCTCCGATGGCACTTGGATTGTCGAGCTTACCTGATTTAGACGAGGAAGATGTGATGGATCCTACTCTCTCGTGCCCGACTATGACTATTTCTAAATTTGAGAGAGAGGAGATAACGGTCGGCGAGACGGAGAAATACGTCGACCCGTTTTGGGATGATCACGTTTGGGTGGTCGACTACTCACGCTTACGACCACCGAAGCAAGCCCACATTCTTGATGTCTCGATCTTCCAGCTTGCCCGACGCGCCCGCCTTGGTGATTCTGATCACCCGGTGTGTCTACTCGAGAACACCAAGGCGTGGCATGATCGTTACCTGTTCTTGGATCCTGGATAGCATTTTCGTATAATCGTCGAGCGAACGACGTTAACCAAATGTGCTACGTGGGAGGCAACCCACGACTTTCTAACTCTCTTCTTGTTTTTCTTTTAATTTAGTGTATATTCCATCTCTAAATAGTGTTAATGGAGTTTTTGGGGTTTGTGTAGGTCCAGTCCTGAAGTCTTGGGTGAAAAGAGGATCAAAAATGGAGATGGACTGCTGGAATTCAGTCGATCGACTGGTTATGTGCTGATCGACAGCCAGTCGATCGACTGGCGCCCGATCGACTGCAATGGTGGAATCGACTGAATTACAGAAACTTTTGTACTTTTTGACAACAGCAGTCGATCGACTGTCGGCAACCGATCGACTTCAGTCGATCGACCGAGTAGGCAGTCGATCGCCATTATTTTCCCCCCACACTAAATCGACGGGAGAGAGCAGAAAAATAAAAAAAAACAAAGAAAAAGAGCCGAAAATAAAAAAAAAAGAAAAAAAAGAAAAAGAAAGAAACCGATTTTGGTCGATCGACAAGAGAAAATAACCAGCGGGAATTCTCAAGTTTCTTCCTTCCTTTCTCCTTTCAAATTTCTCCTGGGGCTTGTTCGATTCCTCCTTCCTTTTCCAAACCAGATTCGATGTAATTCGCTTAAGCCATTCTCTTTGGGAACTTGGCAATTGATTGGTTGTGTTTGGGTAGGAATTGGGATCCATTCTTGTCTTATTTCCTTCTTCAAAATTCTTGCCCACAAAGTGCTCGACAAATTTCCCCAAAGAACATTCGAATTGAGTTTTTTTCATTTTTCCATCGTTTTTCATTTCGTTCGATTTTTGGAACTTCCTACTACAAACACGACCACCTTCTTCCCTGTTTTCACCATATACAATGGATGGCCACTCCGACGATGAAAATATTTTCGGCCTTCCCCAATACCCGATATCACCGGAAATTACGGTGCTCCCTTCCCCATCTATTCTACCTACAAGGGGGAACTTTTCCAAAATCTTTCCCAGCGACACTTCGCTACCCCTCGTTTCATAAACATTGATCGGTTAGAAGAGTGGGTGGCGAACGGGGATTTTGACGGATTTGGCACGCGTCTACTACATTTCATCGACGCGATGAACGGCCGGATGTTCGCGTCTTTCCGGGCACCGGCTTATCGGGAGCTAGTGCTCGAGTTCTTCACCACGTACCAAGAGACTGACGATGGGGGTTGGAATGTCCGTTGTGGGGGAATTGAGCACCAGATCGATCAGGGGGTGCTCCAAGGGGTGCTCGGGCTTGACTGCCAACAATATTCGTACACGCAGTTGCCCGGTTTTCACGCGGATGAGTTTTGGCAAATTATCACGAGTGGACGTGGTACCCGTGATCGTTACTCGGCGTCGACAATCACCGATTTGGCTCTACTTGGGGCTTACAAGTTCTTCGCCCACGTCTTGATGGGTAAACACGAGAGCACCAACCTCACCCACCACGAGGTGTACGTGCTTTGGTGCATATCGAATGGACATCCGGTACCGTTCTTTCCGTTGATCCATGGGCAAATTCGAGGGATACGGAAAACGAGGGGAAGAAGCATCGCACGAGTCGGCATGGGGCCGATGATCACTATTCTTGCCCGTTACTTCGGGTTTGAGGCCGAGTCGGCAAACATGACACGCGTCGACCTTATGGAGTTGGCGTTCAAAACGCCGAGAGCCCCGACGAACCCGGCGAGCCAAAATTCGAGACGCCAATGCCACCGAGGCAATGAGCAGGATGAGGCCGGTGACGTCCCGAACACCGGTTCGGGCGCGCAATTCAGAGCAAGCACGAGCCATGCGGCAGCCCCGCAGTGCGGAGGTCCGAGCACCGGCTCGGGTCCCGAGATGGGTTGGAATGATTTCCAACAGGCCGTGTTTTCCCGTTTCGACCAGCTCACGGCCCGTTTTGACCGGCTCGACGAGGGCAGGCAACGAAACGACCGAGCTTTCCGTGGCCTCCATAGCCGGCTCCTTTTGGTCGAGAGTCGGTTGCGTCGGAACGACGACGACTGACGATGACGGCGGCGACGGTGGAAACGACGAGGAGGAAGAGGAAAGACGAGGCCGCGACCCTCCGTGCCCGACCTAGGAGACGTCGTTAAATCTCCTAATTTATCCTTTGTTTATTTTTATTTTGTATTATTGTTTTTGTGTGTTCTTTATTTTATCGTTCGATTATGTTCTTTTATTTCTCGTCTCGACTCTTGTAAAAAAAAAAATCTTTTAAATTGCTTTCGTTTTTGTATATA
>BMAC01000301.1:1184344-1202525 GCA_014905375.1 Phtheirospermum japonicum | reverse complement strand
CTAGTTATCCTTTGTTTATTTTTTATTGTTTATTTTTTTGTGTGTTATTTTATTTTATCGTTCGATTATGTTCTTTTATTTCTCGTCTCGACTCTTGTAAAAAAAAAAATCTTTTAATTGCTTTCGTTTTTGTATATATTTAATTTCTTTTTCTTTGAATATATTCTCAAAAGCTAAAAAAATTTGAAAAAATAATAAAATCCAAACAAATTAGAAAATTCAAAAACTCAAAAAGATTTTCGTTTTTGTAAATAGTTTGTTTTTCGTGCAAAATTTCCACCTTGCCTTACCTTGTAGATAGATTGTTGCTTGACTCGGCTCCCGGCGACGACTTTTGCACAACCACGTGGACACAAGCTCGGAAATAGGGGCGTTATTCTTTTCCCTACAACTTTTTACCGCTTTTATTAGCTTAAATACGCAATGCGGACATTGCTAGGTTTTAAGTGTGGGGTGGTTAGAGTTTGTCCTAGGTTTTTAATTTTGTCGTGTGCTTGCTTGTGTTAATTTGAGTAACGTGTGTGCTATTATTGCTTGGACCCTTGGCGAAGTGACGCGGTTCTGATGATTTGTTAGGGTGTTTAGATTTTCGATCGAATATAGTGGACTTAGGTGATTTATCTTATTGGGATCTCCATTCAGTTTTAGCTTCGTGCTATCCTTGTGCTCATTTAGAACTAGTGCCTCGACTAGCCCTAGTCATCAAACGCTCTCTATAGGTTTTTTTTTTGTAATTTGGAGTCGACAATTGCTCCACGTGCTCGATCGATAAGTTTGTAAGTTGCTAGTAGCAACGAATGATCGGAGTCGTTGAAAGCTTCGTATTTTCATCTTTATTTATCGTAAAAAAAGAGAGAGAGAGAGAGAGAGAGAGACGAATGAACAAGGATACGTTATAAATCCTTGAAGTTGTTAAGTAGCACGTTTTTCCTTTTTTTGTCCGATTTTTAGTATATATTTGTTAAAGAGAGGCGTAGATGATTTTGGCTAGTAGGGAGCCGATTAACGGTTCGAGCGTGGATAGAACTTAGCCGGGGCAGGGACGGGGAGACCGACTTGATGGATTACTTAAGTTCTTTTAGGGTTCGGAAGTCGATCTAAATTTCTTTAACAACGCACATTGACGTCCTTTTAGCCAAGCTAACAAGCAACGTAGCGTACGACGTCTCGAATTATTTTGTGCATTAGTTTAGGGTTGGTCGGGGGTAATTTTGTAAATTTACATTAGTTTTGCTTGAGGACAAGCAACCGTTCTAAGTGTGGGGTGGTTGATTTGCATCTTTTTGTACATATTTTTGCTATCGTTTTTGTATCACGTTGCGTGTGTTTTGCTTGCTTTTAGGTGTTTTAGGAGTCGAGTTGGCTGTTTTTCGTTATTTCTAGGTTTTCGTATTTTTGTACGTTTTATTATTAGTTTTCGTAGTTTTTCACTATTTCATTTTTCTATTGGCCGTAGGACGTTCAAGCGGGGCCCGCGCTCGTTTTGGATCGTTGATACTCGACTCGGGAATAAACGGACAAAGCAAGGAAGCGCAACGGACGAGGCTCGATAAACCGGCGGACGTGAAAAGAATGAGAAATCGAGCCAGGCGCTGGAATCCAGTCGACCGACTGGATGTTCAGTCGATCGATTGCCTACTTGGTCGATCGACTGAACTCCTAAAATCGACTGGATTCCAGGGACTTTTGGCATTTGGGACGACGCAGTCGATCGACTGCCTACTTGGCCGATCGACTGAGGTCGATCGACTGGAGCCCTCAAGATCGACTGGATTCCAGGGCTTCAGGCCGTTTTGACATCGCAGTCGATCGACTGCCAGTCGATCGACTTCTTTTTCAGTCGATCGACTGAAAAGCAGATTTTTTTGAAGGAATAAGTAATCAGACGTCTTTTTAATTTAAACAACTGGCAATCAGAAGGCTTTCTTCCCCAAGGAAGCTCCTCCAAAACCAAAAACTCTTTTCCTTTTCATATTTGCTCATTTTAATTTCCATAAATCCTAGTCATTAGTGGTAGATTAGTTAAGCTTAGATCGTAGTTGGTTAGTGTTCAAGCTTTGATTTAGATTGCTTTTGTGAAGAATCCTTCAAGCTTTCAAGCTTTTCTCTTTCAAGCTTTTGTGTAATCGCATACATTTGGTAAACTCTTTCCATTAATATAGCTTTATTTCCATGTTATTTATCTTGATCTTGTGTTGAAGTTTGATTTTTGCTTAGTTGTTGTTTTGATCATTCAAAATTCCTATTTTCATTTTATAGCTTTCTAGCTTATGAACTTATGCTTTTAAATTATCTAGTTGTTAATCTATTTCTAAGTTTGTAGAAGTTTTATAAGATCTTCCTTTTTAAACTTTTAATTAATGCTAAGTTAATTTTGTTGACTTATTCAAATAAGCTTGACTTTAATTTTCCCTCCATTTTCCTTAATTTCAAATTATTAAGTTTTAATAGTTAATTAGTTTAGATTGAATCGTTTTTAATATAAGCTTTAATTTCTTTTAAATATTTTAATGTTTTTAAATCTTATATTTCAATTTAAATCTTAGTTATAAAACTTAAAACCGAACAATGACTACCGCTTTCTTAGGTTAAATTAGTTTAATCAAAACCGACGATAAGAACAACTGAGAAACCGAAAGCCGATCACATCCATCCTCGAGAGACACGACTCGGGACAACTTACCGCATCTACAATCGACTCCGTACTATTGCGGAGACGATTCTTAGAGCGCTAAGAAATCTTCGATCAACCGTCACCGCTATGAATGGACAGAGACTACTCAGAGAGGGTTAACGGTACAGCTAGCGGTAACTCATACCACTGAGTCTTACCGTTACCTGCCCAGAAACGCATTTTTGACCTAACTTATGCTCCAAGACAAGGGAAAACTATAAAACCCCCTCTCTTAGTCCGTCCCAAACACACACATATCACTCTCATACTCTCAATTTCGGTCCTTTTACTCAGAAATAACACACATCTACATCCCACAACTCAATAAAATATCAAGATCAAAGATTCGAGAGTCGCAAGTTTCAAGTTCCGATTCTCCATCCGTGATTCAATTTTCGGTCAAGGTCTACGCAATTTCTCTAGAATAGCTGGAGAGTTTACTGCACTTCTAAGTTTCAATAAGTATTCTAAACTTTTTACTAGTTTTCTTAGTTTAATTTATGCGATTAAGTAGTAGTTTTTCGATTATTGTTCTTGAATCATTTTATGTTTCGAACCTTAGATACTTTTGATATTCGTATTGGTAATCTTTGATTTTAGTCTAATTCATGTTGGCTTATTGTTCATGCTTAGATAATTCATTCTGTTTATATTACGTTTTAGATAATTGCTTTTCGTTTAAGCTAGTTATTCTTGTTGAGTTCTTAAGCGATATGTCGTTAGATTCATATATGCTTCTTAGATAAATCTCTTGGATTGAAGTTACACATTTCTCATTGATTAATTAGTTGAAGTTACCTAGTTTTAATTTGTTCATGCATTTTGAATTCTTAGATAATCAAAACAAACAAAACCCCCCAATTTGTACAAGTTTTCGTGTTACTTGCGATTGAACAAACTATTCAAGATTCCGATTACATGTTCCTTGAGACCGAATCGGTTTAACTTACTAACCTACATGCGAACTAGTACTCTTGTGAGCGAGCTTTTGAATAATTGACAAATATTTATAAAGTAGGAACACAAAAGTTCGAATCACGAATCAATGCAATGGAAAAGGAAAAGTCTAAACAATTATCATGCGAATAGTTATTTCAGACACTCACGCACACAACACATAACAGAATCAAACAAAATTAAGACACTAAAAATGAAAAATGAGAGTTTGGATTGAAAATGATACATCATTGGGGTTCAGGCCCACCTACATATCCATGCCGTCCGGAGGGGGAGATGGAAATTGCTGCTCAAGTCGCACGAGACGCCCGTATATGGAAATGAGATATTCGTGATTTGCCTCGAATTTGTTACTCAACTGGATGAGATTCTGCTCTGTCGCAACAATCCTAACGTCTAAGCTCGCCAGTTGGTTTCGGAATGCCCTAGCCTCCTTGCGATTCACCCAAGCATTCTCATGAGCCTCCTCGCATGCCTCTTAAGCATCTTGCCAAGCCTCCATTTAATAATTTTCCCGGTTGAGGCTCATGAGCCTCATCTGCTCCATAATGCTCGTTTGGAAGGCTAAAGTCTGCCTCCATTGCGCGTCCGAGTATTAGGACTGGTGAGCGCTCGACCCACTCCCGTAAGCATCACTGGCATCGTAATACCCCTCGCCGTGCTCTCCATACTCAAGGCCCTTGCCATAATCTCCGTGCTCATAACGCACAAAATCCGCATTTTGATTTCCCTCACAGTCGGCCTCCATGTCATTGTCGTCTTCGTCATCATCGACCTCTTCCTCATCATTGGACTATTCTATATATCCCGTAAAAGTTGGAATGATCACGTTTTTTCCTTTTTAGGTCCGACTATTGATTTGTACATTTTTGTATGTGATTTTCGTGTGTTTTTGCATTGTGTTTTGTTTGTTTTTATGTGTTTTAGGTTTTTCTTTTTCTCATTTTTTTCTCTTTTGATGTTTTTTGTTTCGTATCGTGTTTACTGTTTTTCTACTTTAGTTTATAAGTAATAATATAATTTTTCTTTATTTTCGTGTCTCAGCTCAGAACGAAGAAGATGGAATGAGCGACGTGTCGAAGCCCTGCAGGCCCCGCAATGCAGAGCCCGCGTTGACGCCAAGAATGCCCGCGTCGATCGATGTTGGGTCGACGTAGACTCTTAGTTGTGTCAACCCATGCACGCGTCGGTCGATGCGAGCGCCTGGCACGCATCGACGCCGACGCTCCGCCCGCGTCGGTCGACGATACGGCAGTTTGAGAAGTTATTTCGAGAGGAACTATATAAACCCGTCATCTTCACTTCATTTGGAGTGATGGAACTTGGGGGAAGGTTCGAAAATTGCAGAGACCCCTCGGTTCTTGCCCCCTTTCGATCACATGCAAGATTCGGGTTGAAGATCGCAAGTTCAAGACTTCGTTTCATCGTTTGTTCTTCGTCTTCGTTTTACTTTTTAATTCTTAAACTTTAGTTTCTTAGATTTTATATGTTAGATAGATTAGTTCTTTGTTTGTAGTTTAATTTCTAGTTTGAACATCATTTCTTTCTTGCTTTTAAGTCGCATTTCATTTTCGCTTCCGTATTATCATTCTCGTTAAGATTATGATGCTTTGGTGTTATTTATTAGTTTAGTTACAATTTATTGGATATGTTAAGTCTTGTTGGATAGAGTTTATCATTCTAGTGCCTAGAGTCATTTAGAACCATCTCTCGGGATGATTCGACTCTCGATCGATGAGTCGGGATTGACAACCCTGGCTCGTAGTAAGGTGCTCGATGGAATTCCCGAGTGATCATGGAGATTATTCTAGCGCACTAGAACCCTCTCTTTCTTAATTATTTAAAGGATTTTTATTTTCTTTTATTCATCGCACTAGATGTTAGAAATCTCAAACCAAAAATGGATCGCGTGTTTAGTTTAGTCATTTTGTTCGTTTTCTCGTTCGTAGAAGTAAACACCAGAATAACTTCCGATTAGTCTTCCTTGTGATTCGACTCGAGTCCAACTTACCACCTATAGTTGCTCCGTTCTCTTGCGGATGAGCTTTTTATTTTTAAATAAAAAGTAGGTGTAAAAAGTTCGATTTAAATTTTGGCGCTGTTGCCGGGGAAGGCTAAAGGTCGCGATTTTTGGTGTTTGCTTTTAGTGGATTTTGTTCGTGTTCTTATTTTTTTATTTGTGTTAGTGTTCATTTGTGATTTTTATTTATGTTTGTTTTTGTTCTTTCTGGTTCGCTTAATCTCGTTTGTTGAGTGTTGTGCTTTCTAGCCACATTTTTGAAAATTCGAGATTAATTCGACTGAAGATGGCACACTATCGAGTTAGTTTGCCATATGATAACTCATACACTCCACCTTTTGATAAAGAGATGTTTTTCCCAACGTCCGATTGGCGTGGATTTTGACAGGCCATTCCGTTGAGCCCTGAGATACGGGAGTACGATCCTGACGAGTTCTACTTCAAGCAACTTCCAGTTTTTCATGGGCTCCCAAGCGAGGACCCGCTCAACTTCATCCGAGAGTACGAGGCTATAACAGGCACATTTCCTCTTTTCGTACTTACATGGGATCAAGTGAAGATGCGGCTTTTCATGTTCACGTTAAAGGATCGGGCGAGTGAATGGTTGACAAATCTAGAGCCTGATTCCTTGTAAACGTGGCTTGAAGTAGTGGATCAATTCATGGGGTCGTTCTACTCATCTGAATGGGTCCCACCTTCAATTTCTTACAATTCGAGCTTTAGTGATCCATACGCTTCACTTCATCACTTCGATCATACCCCACCACAAAGTTTCTATTGCCTGACCTTGAACGAAGACTCCTATAATCCAGGTTTAGAACCTTTTTACACGGGATATGATTCGTATGCTTCATCCGATTCCGATTCTTCGAGCTACGCCCCGTTTCCTATTCTTACATCAAACTCTTATGATCCAAGTTTCGAGCAGTATGTTCCCCCAACCATATATCATGATTCGGGATATAATGATACGTGTGCTCCTTGCGAATCATATTCTTATACTCCGAGATATGATTGTTATCCTTTGTCTCATTCGTGTAATAATCCCAACCATCACACCATTCCCATGTTACCTATTACTGTTCATGAAACTCGAGTTGAGGTAAACCGACCTCATTTTGACGAAGTGCCAATATTTGATGTGGTAGAGCCTACCTTGAATGTTTGTTTGGAAGAGGTTCGTAAGAAGGTTGAGATTGAAGAGTTGGTTGAGATCGCCCCCCTTGCGATTTTTGATGATGCTGTGGATAAAAGTGTGGGGGTGTTTGAAGTGTGTTTTTTAGGGGTTTTGGAAATTAAAGGTTCTATTGGCTTGGTATTATCAGAAATCGATTCAATTGTAAGTTTCAAGGTGTTTCAAGCTTTGAAATGTAAAGGAAAATGAAAATAAAGCAATTGAACTAACTAAACTAAACTAGGAAATGAAATTGCGAATTGGTCGGATGTCTTGTCATATACCTCGAATATGAAAATGCAAAGCAATAATGAAAATAAGCAAGAACAAGCAATGTTTCACCAAGTACAAGCATGAAAGCTCAAGGTACAACCATGCTTGCATGAACATAAAAGCTTGAATATTGCAAATTGATAAAAATTGAAAACATGAATGGATAAAGCAATAAATGTTGATGAGAAAGTTTAAAATTTTATGAAAAATAACAAGCAACAAAGCATAGATCTAGGATTAAGCATGAAACAATGCATGAAAATAAAAATCAACATAAAGCATATGAAATACTTGAAATAAAAATGATCAAGGACTCGAACTATGACCTAGACGTGTCACTCATCTAGATTCCATGGACGATTCACAAGATCAAGCAAGAAATCAAAGAGCTAAGGTAAAAAGCATAAAATTGAAGAACATGCATGAAATTGAAGAACAAAGCATTAAAATAAAATAAAGCTTACTTGAATTAAAGGAAAGAGTAACAAGCTTGAGATAAATTGCAGCAAAGTAAAAATCCAAGGGAGTACATAGAATCTTCTTAGGCTTACAAACCCAAGGCAAGCTTGAAAATTAAATCTAAACCTAAGAGAGAGAAAATGAATCTAGGAATTGAAGGCAAAATTAAGCCCAAGCACATGCAAGAGTTGGGTGTTGAATGGATGACTTCCTCAAGTCAAGATGTGGGGTTTATATAGATGTTTGTAGGGGCAAAACTGTCAAAAATGCTCAAAATTCCCAAAGTCACAGCGGCGCAGTCGATCGACTGCAAGGGTATCGATCGACTGCCCTGCCTCTAAGAGGTTGGCTACTGTCCAGAAGTCGATTCGGGGCTCTTTCAGTCGATCCGTTTTCTATTGATCGACCACCAGTCGATCGGGCAATCGATTTGGAGCTTTTCAGTCGATCCTAGATGCTTTCGGCTCGAATTTCTCGTATTCCGGTCCAAAACGTCCGCCGAGCGAATATAATCCTTTTAGCCACCTACGAAACAAGAATTCAAACTTAAATAACCAAAAATAACAAACATCTCACACTTTGTACACTTTAAGCCTAGAAACAAATAAACAAGAAAATGACCTAAGAACTAGAATAAACGACTCAAACCGACTAAAAACAACGCTAAACTCTAAATAAAAATACTAGGAAAAATACAACAATTACATGAAAAACAACTACCCCACACTTTGGTTTGTTCGTCCTCGAACAACGAAAAGACTCAAGATTGTACATGCAATGAACATTATGTAAATAGAAAAATCTTTGTGCTTATCCTTATTAATATGATGGGGTCATCAACATAGACTCGCTATCGTCAAGCATTGCTCGTATTACTCTTTCTCAAATGCAATCCAAATCGATGGCTTCCTCTCCAAGGAAATTTTGAGGGTGTTCGCTCAATTCGCTCAAGTGTTTAGTATATAGGATGTGTTTACACTCAAGTCGGTCAATACATGCACCTCGTCAAGATTTCACAAATTGGACGCTCGGAATAGCTCATAGTTCATGACCAAATAAGAATTGAAAGAGGTCTTTATTATGGGTTGTAATGTTGGCTCTTTGGTAAGGTATGAAACATTTGGATATAGTGGCTAACACACGATCAAACGTGATCAATAACACACAAATGTCCGAACTTCTAAAACCCGAAGCTTATGATCGCTTCACCCTTCCCAATTCACCAAACTCTCATTCGAAACCCTTTCGTATACTCACACGCTTTTTCGACTTTATTTCACAACACTTAGAAACTTTTTGAATTTGCTTCTTTTTACTAAACTTAGCCTTTTTGAATTAGACTTTTCACTCGAACGCACTCTTTATCACTTTTCGTGATTTGTGTTGGAGTATTCTTCTTCTTCTTTTTTTTTTGTATAAGCAACTCAAAACTCAAAACCCACAATCGATTTCCCTCACATTTCTCGTCAAATAATCATACACTCTTACCTCACAATTTATGAAGATATAAGAGCTAAAATCGAGCTCGGCTAACAAGAAACGGGGCATAGGCTCAAGGGGACTCATTTGGGATATTTTAAGTAGCTTATATGTATGGATATGGCCGGAATAAGGGTGATATATGTGCCTCGAGGTTACTCCCAAATTCAATCATGTACGAGCAAAATCATCCACTTCAATGCAATTTCCGTAAAAATGCAAGCAAAACTGATAAATCACACAAGGCTAATCACTAGTTTGCACCGGTTTTGGAAATAAAATCGAAAGAGCTTCTAGAGCTTTGCAATATTTTTATGAATAAATGTTGATTATATATATATAGGCAGATTTTGGACGAAGCACAAAAATTCATCTCCTTACACAAGAGGGCATAAACATGCAAAAACCCGACAAGTAAACTATTCAAACTTCCAAGCATGTAGAGTTGTTCAACAATGTAATAAAACACAAAAGACACAAAAATGACTCGACCATATAAATGCGCAAATATTAAGCGTCACTTCGCCAAGGCTCGAGTTAAGAAAGACAAATCATGCTTTATGAAACCCGGACCCTAACCACCTACCCACCCCACACTTAAACCATGCAATGCCCTCATTGTATTTTAATGAAAATCAAGTAAAAAAGGGGGTGAAGTAGAAACTTCCTTAAGCGAGCGAGTTTAAGTCGATCTCGGTGGGGTCCACCTAAGAATCAAGTAATTAAAGCAAAAATCGAGCATGGCTATTATCTCCCGGCTTTATGAATGCTACCAACTCGTCCAAGTGCCCAAGGTTGAAATCGATAAATAAACCAAGAAAATAAAATCACAAGAAATCACAAACGCAAGAAATTATATACATAAACTCAAGCGAACAAAACCAAAAGCAACACACACACATTTTTTTATTTTTTATTTTTCTAATGTTTTTGGATTTTCATTTTTAGAAGAAAATAAAAGAAATAAACGACTTGGGTTGCCTCCCAAGAAGCGCTTGTTTTACGTCACTAGCTTGACGAACTCCCTTCTTAATCATGATGAAGTCGAGGCGGGAGGATCCACCAAAGCTATCACTTCCTCGTGGGGAGGCAAGAGAAAGCCGTGACGGTAGAGCTTGACTCGGTGGCCATTAACTTGAAATCGCTCTTGAGTCTTGGGGTCGATCAAGGTCACTGCCCCACTAGGGTTGACATCTTCAATGGTAAAGGGCCCCATCCATTTGGATCTTAACTTGCCGGGGTGGAGAGCCAAGCGGGAATTGTAGAGGAAAACGGGCACACCAACTTCTAGCTTCTTTGGAACTAACCTTGCATCATGAATTCGCTTCATCCTCTCTTTATAAATATGAGCATTGTCATATTAAGCATTCCAAATCTCATCCAACTCCTCCATTTGCAACATCCTTTCAAGACCGGCCTCCTTCAAATCCATGTTCACGACTCTCATTGCCAATGGGTAAGTGACAAGACTTCCCGAATGCCAAGTGATAAGGGCCCGTGCCTAGAACCAATCCTTTTGATTAGGTTGCACCGTCTTCTCGAGCACGCTCTTTACTTGTTTGTTACTTGTCTCGACTTGCCCCGACGTTTTGGGGTGACATGGTGTAGCTATTTTGTGTTTGATCCCATAAGTCCTCATGAGTTTCTCAAAGATTTTATTGCAAAAATGGCTACCACCATCACTTATTATCACTCTCAGGAAGCCAAAACAACCACAAATGTCTTCTCTTACGAACTTGACAACCACTTCGGCGTTATTTTTGGTTGTGGGGATGGCCTCGACCCACTTTGAAACATAATCAACCCCCACAAGAATGTACTCATAACCATCAACCAACTTGGGAAATGGACACATGAAGTCAACTCCCCACACTTCGAAGATCTCTACCACCAAAGTTCCTACCAAAGGCATTTCCTTTCTCTTTGAGATACTCCCCGTCTGCAGGCATTTGTCGCATGTTTGAACGTGGACTTGAGCATCAAAGTGTAGTGACGGCCAATAAAAACCCGCGCTTAAGATTTTAAGATCCCCCCGAAGTGGCCTCTGGTTTTGTGGTCATGACAAAACATTAAGAGATTTTGTATTTCTTCATCGGCGATACACCTTCTAATCATCCCGTCTTTCCCAACCTTATAGATGAAAGGATCATCCCAATAAAATCTTTGACACTTAGCAAGGAAGCGTTTCTTGTCTTGCCAATTCATATCCGGCCGAAGTTCACCATTCACAAAGTAATTTACATAGTCAGCGTACCACGGTGCTTGGCCTACTTCCAACAAGTTTTCATGAGGTAAGTTCTAGCCGATTGCTATCCTTTCGCCTCCCTCCGTGACCAACCTTGAGAGATGATCGGCTACCGCATTCTCGCACCCCTTCCAATCCTTGATCTCAATATCAAATTCTTGAAGCAATAGGATCCAACGGATGAGACGGGGTTTTGGTTGAGGTGTAGAGAACAAATATCGCAACGCGGCATGATCGCTACGCACCACGACCCGTGATCCAACAATGTAGGCCCGAAACTTCTCTAAAGCAAAGATCATGCCAAAAGCTCTCTCTCGGTTGTCGTATAATTCTTTTGGGCATCGTTGAGCATCAAACTCGCATAATACACCACCTTTAATAGCTTGTCTACGCATTGGCCAATGACGGCCCCCACCGCTTCACTCGAGACGTCGCACATAATTTCAAAGGGTAAGCTCCAATCGTGAGCTACGACGACGGGGGCGGACACAAGACTCTTCTTAATCGCTAAGAAAGCGTCCTCACAAGCCTTTCTAAATTCGAAAGGGACCTCATTACTTAGTAACCGGCATAAAGGACGAGCGATTTTGGAGAAGTCCTTTATAAATCGACGATAGAACCCGGCGTGCCCAAGAAAACTCCCCACGTCTTTCACATTGAGGGTAGGAGGTAGCTTTTCGATAACCTCCACCTTGGCTTTGTCCACCTCAATCCCACTTCCCGAGACCACATGCCCAAGAACTATCCCATTTCGAACCATAAAATGTCTCTTCTCCCAACTCAAGGTCGAGCTTGTCTTTTCACATCGGGCTAGCACCTCTTCGAGATTCATCAAACACTTGTCAAAAGAATCCCCATAAATGGAGAATTCATCCATGAAGACTTCAAGGAACTTGTCGATCATATCGGAGAATATTGAGAGCATACACCACTGGAATGTCCCTGGGGCATTGCATAGCCCAAATGGCATCCGTCGGAAGGCAAAAGTCCCAAACGGGAAAGTGAAGGTTGTCTTAGCTTGATCTTTGGGTGCAATTGCAATTTGGTAATATCCCGACAATCCGTCTAAGAAGTAATAAGAGTGGTGGTGGGCTAGCTTGTCTAAAAAATTTTCGATGAATGGGAGGGGGAAATGAACCTTCTTTGTGTCCGCATTCACTTTCCGAAAAACGATACACATCCTCCACCCCGTCGTCGCCCGTGTAGCAAACAACTCACCCCTTTCATTTTTGATAACGGTAATGCTGCTCTTTTTCAGGACCATGTGAACGGGACTCACCCATTCACGCTCGCCTATCGCAAAGATCACACCCTCCTCCAACAATTTTAGAATCTCGGCCTTCACGATTTCCTTAAGGTTCGGATTCAAACGCCTTTGGGATTCTCAAGATGGTTTGACATCATCCTCCAAAACAATTTTGTGCATGCAAGTCGAGGGTCTACTTCCTTTTATATCACCGAGGCTCCACCCAATGGCACCCTTGTGAGCTTTAATCACCTCGATTAGCCACTCCTCTTCTCCTTCATTTAAATTGGCAAAGATAATCACTGCCTTGCTTTCCTCCTCTTCTAAAAAGACATATTTGAGGTGAGATAGGAGAGGCTTTAGCTTGGGCTTGTGCCTCCTCTCACCCTCGTCAGGGACTATCTCGAATAAATCAACAATTCCTTCATTGTACTCATCCAATTGTGCAATTGGTTCAACGTCTCGTCTCTCATCAACAAACTCCACTCCCCCCTCCAAAAACTTGTCGTTGCCCTCAACTACATATACACAAGCACTCTCGCATAAGTTGGTTGCATCGGGAAGAACACATGACTCGTCGTCATGACCAAACACCTCCTTATCCTCAAAATAATCACTAGCACTATCCGTCAGCTCAATCACCTCAATGCACCCCTCCGTCATGAAAACTTGCTCCACCAAATTTTGTATCTCGTCAACAAGAAGGCAATACGTGGAAAATACTCGATGGAATCGACGACAAGTTGGTCATAGAAAATATAACCGATTCACCCGCGACGGACAAGGTGAGGTTCTTATTTCCAACGTCAATTAGGCATTGTGTGGTGGCCATAAAGGGATGGTCAAGCAAAATGGTATGCTCGGTACCATCATTAGAAACCATGCCCACATCTAGGACAAAAAAATCCACCGGGACAATGAGCCCTCCAACCTTAACGAGAACATCCTTAATAACTCTCTTTGGATATTGAATGGATCGGTCAGCTAATTGTAAATAAACCTGCGTCTCTTGCGAGGGCGCTAGCTCTAATTGCTCATAGATCAAAGATGGCATCAAGTTAATGCCCGCCCCGGAGTCAAGCATACCATTTGTCACCTTTCCATTTTCGAGCGTGATATCGATACAAAATGAGCCGTGATCGACCTTCTTGAGAGCCAAAACCGAAGGATCACACACTACGCTCGCCTCCTTAGATAGCACAACTCTTTCATTCGTATCACTCATGGGCTTCTTGGATGAAAGCTCATTCAGGAACTTAGAGTAAGCGGGCATGTTTCAGATGGCATCTAATAACGGAAGAGTGATGTTAACATTGGACAAAGTATTGTAGAGCCTTTGGAATTGATCGTCCTTCTTGGTGTTTTGGATCTTTGAGGGATAAGGCACGGGTGATTTAGGAATTGGTGGCTTATAAGCATTTGAAGATTTGTGTAAGCCATCAGGGATATCCTTTGTTCGGACGGGACACATGGGGGTGGCATCATGAGGATTGTAAAGAGTAGGAACTTCCTCGTCCTCGGATGGTGG
This sequence comes from Phtheirospermum japonicum, assembly GCA_014905375.1. NCBI lineage: Eukaryota > Viridiplantae > Streptophyta > Magnoliopsida > Lamiales > Orobanchaceae > Phtheirospermum > Phtheirospermum japonicum. Next base: position 1,188,470 of record BMAC01000301.1, on the reverse strand, counting down.
AGACACCATATTATCAATGAGTCGTCCACTTCAAAGGGAAGTAATCGCGTGGGCGTGTGATGGTTGGCTCGGTAATCTCCCTTTCTCGTTGGCTTGCTTAAGTATATTAACATCCGTAGCCAATTGTCCAACCTTTGGATCGGAGGCCGGCGGTGGAGCATTCGTCGGGGGAGTCGGAAGAAGGACCCATATAAGAATTCTTATGGCCCAAACCTGGATTTATGCAGCTGCTCGGATGGTACGGAGGATTTTGATTTGGCGGACGGTTAAAAGCCGGCTTAACAACATCGGGCCCCACTTGATACCCTTGGACCCCACAAACATCCCCCGATTGAGGTACCGGCATGTAATAATAAGGATTCGACGGGCAATGCAAGGTATTGTGACCGGTCATACCACACGTCACACATGGAGGATCCAGATTGGGCAAGACAACTTGGCAATTTGAGCTTCCAATGCCACAAATTTCTTGTCCATCTTAAGTTTCTCGGGGGAAGCTGATTCAATCACTTCATTCGCACTTGAATACAAAGCTCGTGATGACTTTTGTTTGGAATTCTCGGCCAAAATTTTAAAAACCCGGAGAAGCACATGGGGAGGATGAATCGTCATATTACCCCCTGCTATTGTGTCCACCATGTATTGGAATTGAGGGTCTAATGCCTCATAGAATGTTTGAATTAGAAGCTCCTTCGGAAAGCGATGATGCGGACAACTATCGAGAAGATCTTTGAAATGATACCAAGCGGAATTAAATGGCTCATTTTTCATTTGCTTGAACGACACAATCTTAACCCTCAAATCGGCCTTTTACTCCATGGAATAGTAATGATCCAAGAATGTAGCCGAGATGTCGTCCCATGTATGAATGGAATTGGAAGGGATGCTCATAAACCACATCAAAGCTTTATCTTGAAGAGCATACGAGAAACAAAGGAGTTGAAGGTGCTCTAAGATCATCATATTCGGACGGTGGAAACTCGAGACATGCCATAGGAACTTTCGGATGAATTGGAGAGGGTCCTCTTTAGAAAACCCGTGGAAGATCGGAAGCTGAGCAAAATCAAGCGAACGGATGTCAATAGCCATTAACTTGGGGGTAAGAGATATACATGATGGAATAGTAGCCCCCACGAAGGCTTGGCTCACCTCTTTCATAGCAAGGATGGGCGGGTATGTGGAGCGTTAGGATTTAAACCCCCAAACAAAGCATACTCATCGAATGGGTCCTCATGAACAACATTATGGGTACCTCCATAACCCGGGCCACCACCATTACCATTCGGATACACATTCGGAGCATGATTGAAATCATGAACGGGGGGAACTCCATACGGGCCAGGATTCGGACTTTGCATGTTCGGAAAATGTGGAAGGGCACTGTAGCCATATGGACCGGGGTTCGTGGATTGCATGTTTGGATAAGAATTCGGAGCTCCATAACCACCAAATGACCCATTAAACCCGACATGGTTTGCACCATGCCCTCCCATGCTGGGTTGACCAACACCTTGAGAACCGGGGGCAACGTGGTTTGCACCATGCCCTCCCACATTGCTAAATCCATGCACACCCATCCTATTCCCAACATGGTTTGCACCATGACCTCCCATGTTGGAAAAATTACCTCATGACCAAAAGAATTAGAAGATTAGGGAAAGGGAGCGGTACCTTGGTGTAGGCACATGGCGTGTCCATGAGTGGTAAAACCACTCCCTGGACTTCCTAAAGCGTGCTTGCGAGGGTTCAAGGGATTTGGAGTCAAAAGCCCAAGTTTATCATTCGGTGGAGATGGTGCGATATTATCCACGGGCTCGGGAGTACTAGAACTTCGAGGATCAACCCGAGGAGATTTCCCATTAGGGCCGAGAAACGGGCCGGTATTTGGAAGATTGTTAAGGGATGTCGTAAACGCCGCAATCGTTCGGGGTTAGAAATAAAAGGTGCTAAATCATGTCCGAGTGCTCGACGACCTTGCATACACTCAAAGAAATCGTCAAATAAAAAGGAAAGCTAAAAATACAAAGAGACAACAATAAACTCGAAAACCTTAACCAAGCCGAGTCGGAACGGCGCCATTTTGAAGTGTGGTTTTTAGTGGTTTTGGAAATTAAAGGTTCTATTGGCTTGGTATTATCGGAAATCGATTCAATTGTAAGTTTCAAGGTGTTTCAAGCTTTCAAATGTAGAGGAAAATGAAAATAAAGCAATTAAACTAACTAAACTAAACTAGGAAATGAAATTCCAAATTGCTCGTATGCCTCGAATATGAAAATGCAAAGCAATAATGAAAATAAGCAAGAACGAGCAATGTTTCACCAAGTACAAGCATGAAAGCTCAAGGTACAACCATGCTTGCATGAACATAAAAGCTTGACTAATGCAAATTGACAAAAATCGAAAGCATGAATGGATAAAGCAATAAAAGTTGACAAGAAAGTTTAAAACTTTATGAAAAATAACAAGCAACAAAGCATAGATCTAGGATTATGCATGAAACAATGCATGAAAATAAAAATCAACATAAAGCATATGAAATACTTGAAATAAAAATGATCAAGGACTCGATTTATGACCTAGACGTGTCACTCATCTAGATTCCATGGACGATTCACAAGATCAAGCAAGAAATCAAAGAGCTAAGGTAAAAAGCATAAAATTGAAGAACATGCATGAAATTGAAGAACAAAGCATTAAAATAAAAGAAATCTTATTTGAATTAAAGGAAAGAGTAACAAGCTTGAAATAAATTACAACAAAGTAAAAATCCAAGGGAGTACTTGAAATCTTCTTAGGCTTACAAACCCAAGGCAAGCTTGAAAATTAAATTTAAACCTAAGAGAGAGAAAATGAATCTAGAAATTGAAGACAAAATTAAGCACAAGCACATGCAAGAGTTGGGTGTTGAATGGATGCCTTCCTCAAGTCAAGATGTGGGGTTTATATAGATGTTTGTAGGGGCAAAACCATAAAAATGCTCAAATTTCCCGAAGTCACAGCGGTGCAGTCGATCGACTGCCCTGCTTCTAAGAGGTTGGCTACTGTCCGATAGTCTATTCGGGGCTCTTTCAGTCGATCCGTTTTCTGTCGATCGACCACCAGTCGATCGGGCAATCGATTTGGAGCTTTTCAGTTGATCCTGGATGCTTTCGGCTCGAATTTCTCGTTTTCCAATCCAAAACGTCCGCCAAGCGAATATAATCCTTTTAGCCACTTACAAAACAAGAATTCAAACTTAAAAACCCGAAAATAGCACAAACATCTCACACTTTGTACACTTTAAGTCTAGAAGCAAATAAATAAGAAAATGACCTCAGAACTAGAATAAACGACTCAAACCGACTAAAAAAATGCTAAACTCTAACTAAAAATACTAGGAAAGACACAACAATTACATGCAAAATAGTGTTGCCGTTAGAGTGCTTTGAGGATGTTGGAGACTCGAGCCTACCTTCTCTTTGTAACGATGGTGGAGTTGTAGTGCCAGTTTTGAAGGAGGGTGAGTTTATTGAACCGCATGTCGTGCCCTCTGGAGTTTTGTTCGGACTTAAGATGGAGGTGGTGGATGAGAACGTTGAGGTGGTGATCAGAAAGAAAGAGCATGTATTGGTCAATGGTTATGCCTTCTGTTCGACGAATTTCTTAGCTCTTTTCGTGACTAAGTATCAGCCCATGCCACAATTTCCCTTCGGTATCTTCGTGGTGGTTGATTACTCACATTTCCGACCGCCAAAGCTAGTTGGAGTTTTCATCCCTTGCATCTCGGGACGTGCTTTTTGTGCCCGCCTTGGTGATTATCATCGCCAGTTCTTGCTTTTATAGAATACCAAGGCGTGGCACGATCGTCATTTATTTTTAGACCCGGGATGACATCAAACGTAGACGTCGTCAAGCTAGTGACGTTAAACAAGCGCTTCTTGGGAGGCAACCCAAGACTTTTTAACTTTGTTTATTTTTGTGTGTTTTTATTCTTTTTGTTTCAGGTTCCCTTCAATGTTGAAGCCCATTGGACATTTTTAAACGCTCGGCTCATCACCATAAATGCAAATTCATGGACGTCTCTTTATCTTATCTTTTACCATATTTAGCTTAATTTTTCGTTTTATATAATATGGACATTGTATGG
>BMAC01000301.1:1160604-1184167 GCA_014905375.1 Phtheirospermum japonicum | reverse complement strand
TCGTGTGTATTTATATTGATTGGAACCTTGACGAAGTGACGTGGTTAGATGCTTTGGTTAGGATATTTAGACTTCCATTCTAACAATAGTGTAATTGTGGGGAATGAAGTGTAAAGAATCTATGAAGTGTTTTGTCCCCTGTTCTATTCTTGTTTCATTCTTAAGAGTCGAATACACTCTACTAGTCCCATTTTCCGATACCCTCTATAGGATTTTATGTAATTTTTATTTTTATTTTGGTGACGTTAAAACTCCACGTGCGAAATTGAAGAATGTTATCAGTTGCACTTAGCAACTTAAGATCGGAGTCAATGAACTCTCATTTTTTATTTATGTAAATTATGCTCATTTAGTACCTCATCTCTATGGATACTCATAAAAAAAAGAGAAAAAGAAAAAGAAATAAAAAGAAAGAAAAGAAAAAAAAAGTACAAGAAGAGAAATCCTTGTACAAGTTAAGTTCTTATTTTCATTTTTATTTCTTAGATTGTATTGTTAAAGAGGTGTATAGATGATTGGGCTAGTCGGGTGACGACTTGGCGATTTGTTCATGGATAGGCTTTGACCGAGGCATGTATGGAGGACGTACATGGAGGTCAACTCATTACTTTTAGGTGATCAGAAGCTGGTCTAAATCTCTTATCTCAACGTTATCGTGTCGTCCTTTTAGTTAAGTTTTCAGTCTATTAAATGCATTAACTTCTTGAATCATTTGAATACATTAGTGATTAGGTCATCGGGTAGTTAGATTTTCCTTTTCTACGTCTAGATTCGATTTTGCTTGAGGACAAGCAAAAATCTAAGTGTGGGGGAGTTGATTTGTACATTTTTGTATGTGATTTTCGTGCGTTCTTGCATTGTGTTTTGTTTGTTTTTACGTGTTTTAGGTTTATCTTTTTCTCTTTTTTTTCCTTTTGATGTTTTTTGTTTCGTATTGTGTTTAATGTTTTTCTACTTTATTTTATAAGTAATAATCTAATTTTGCTTTATTTTCGTGTTTCAGCTCAGAACGAAGAAGATGAGATCAGCGACTTGCTGAAGCCCTGTAGGCGCGGCAATGCAGCGCCCGCGTCGATGCTGAGAACTCCCGCGTCGATCGATGTTGGGTCGATGTAGACTCTCTGCTGCGTCGACCCATGCGAGCGTCGGTCGACGCACTGCTTTGTCGACGCGAGTGCCTGGCACGCGTCGACGCTGACACTCCGCCCGCGTCGGTCGACGATACGGTAGTTTGAGCAGATATTTCGAGAGAAACTATATAAACCCATCATTTTCACTTCATTTGGAGTGCTGGAACTTTGGGGAAGGTTCAAAAATTGCAGAGACCCCTCGGTTCTTGCCCCCTTTCGATCACATGCAAGATTCGGGTTGAAGAGTTGAAGATCGCAATTTCAAGCCTTCGTTTCCTCGTTTGTTCTTCGTCTCCATTTTATTTTTCAATTCTTAAACGTTAGTTTCTTAGATTTTAGATGTTAGATAAATTAGTTCGTAGTTTGTAATTTAATTGCTAGTTTGTACATCGTTGCTTTCTAGATTTTAATTCGTATTTCGTTTTCGCTTCCGTATTATCGTTCTCGATAAGATTATGATGCTTTGGTGTTGTTTATTAGTTTAGTTACAATTTATTGAATATGTTAAGGTTTCATTTAGAACCATCTCTCAGGATGATTTGACGCTCGATCGACGAGTCGGGATTGACAACCCTGGCTCGTAGGTAAGGTGCTCAATAAAATTCCCTACTGATCGTGGAGATTATTCTAGCACACTAGAACCCTCGCTTTCTTAATTCTTTAAAGACTTTTTACTTTATTTTATTCATCCCACTAGATGTTAGAAATCTCAAACCAAAAATGGATCGCGTGTTTAGTTTAGTCATTTTCTTCATTTTCTTGTTCGTAGAAGTAAACACCGGAATAACTTCCGAATAGTCTTCCTTGTGATTCGGCTTGAGTCCAACTTACCACCTAAAGCTGCTCTGGTCTCTTACGGACGAGCTTTTTATTTTTAAATAAAAAGTAGGTGTAAAAAGTTCGATTCAACTATCAACTTGCATCAGCATACTCGGGTATGTAACGTCTCCGTCGTAGAGATCATAATTGTGACAACGGGCAAGATCGGTGATGAAGGTTCCAAGTGTGAGCTTGGTCGACTTCTTATTATTCACTTTCTGCACATTCTTGTCTGCTGCCTTGAGGAGGGGATAGAGGTTTGGGGCGCCCTAGTTGATCACAAACCACAACGTGTATAACTCAGTTGATGACATTCTGGTCATGTCCTCTTTTCCCAAAAAGCCTTGGACGAAGAACTTATACGTCAAGTATACGGCATGGGATTGAAGCAAGGTGGATTTGTAGTGGCATCCGAGCTCTGGTGGTGTTCCTGTGAGTCTAGTCAACCACACGTTTTTATTGTATTCCTCAGTCGGGACTGATTCATCTGTGTCTCGATGAATACCAAAAATTAGGTCGAGGTCATCCTTGGTGGTGTGGTAGGGGCGATTACGAAGCCTGCAGTTAAAAGAGCCATTGGCGAGAAACTTGAAGGTCATGAAAAACTCAAGCATCAGTATTCGGTGACCTGGTGTCGAAATTTCGGCCCACATTTCCAACCCGAGCGCCTTGATACCTTCTAGAAGCTCTTTAGCAGTCTTGCCTCATTGTTAGGTTTTTTTCCGTCCAAAAGGCCATGTCGAGGTGTCGAGGGGCGTAGACGTCCCGGGTGATCGGGGATTTATAAAGTTTGATCTCCCCCTCATCCTCAAGGTTACGGCATTGCTCGGTTCTTTCCCCCGGCTTATCCCCTTCCCTTTGCTCGTATTCTTACTCGCTTTGGTTGAGGTCCAGAAGCCATTACGAGCTTTTAAAAGCTAAAAATTGATCAACAAAATCTTTTGCACAAATCATCGAGCACCTTCTGTGCGACTCAATTCCAACCCCCAATTTCACACAAATTCTCCAAACCAACAATCACCCTTCGAGTTCCATGCACTTCAATTCCCAAATAATTCAATTAAGTTCGAGTTTCAAATCCATTATTTCCCTTGAAATGAAGGTGGCCGTTTTCAACATTTTTGGTGAGAGTTTGGGTTGGCAATTTGCGTCCTTCGGTCAGATGAAATTGTTTGGCGATTGGCAATTTGTGTCCTCCGATCGGATGTAATTGTTTGGTGGTTGGTGGTGGTTGATTCGTAGAGATGGAATTTTGGAAGTGTGGAACTTTGCTTTCAAAAATTGAGGGAAATGGAATTGAATTGAAAATGGGCGACGGGTTTTAAATAAATCTGCTGCATCGTCCCGTCAGATGTGCTTGCTATCCGATCGGATGGTGGGATAGAAAGATTCATCCGACGAACACCTGTGCCATTCCAGTCGGATGGTTTTACAGAAGGTTTTGTCCGACCGGTGTCCAAAACCAATCCGTTCGGATGGTTCTTCGGGGATGGAATCCGACCGGTTTTCTTTCCAATCTGATCGCATTATATGGGATTGTTGATTTTCGTCACTCCTTGCGCACTTAACACACCATTATCAAATCTATCCAACCTCATATTAACACACACAAAAATATTTACAAAATATATAAGCAGTATATGGATAAAAACATCAAAAACCTAGGTTACCTCCCGAGAAGTGCAACTTTTAACGTCTTTTGCTTGAAGATACCTCGCTTGAGTCTTAAATGTTTCGAGGTGGATCGTTCAATAGTACAGCTTCATGATCATGCTTGGTGATAGGCCCTCCGTGGTACAACTTCACACGATGTCCATTGACTTGGAAAGTGGAGTCGCTTTTCTCATCGTAAAAGGTGACAGCCCCAACTCGTTGATCTCCGTAATCAAGTAAGGGCCACTCCATTGGACCTGAGGTTTCCAGGAAAAAGCTTGAAACGGGAGTTGAAAAGTAGAGCCAATTCCCCACTTCTAGGTCTTTAGGAACGAGTTTCTTGTCATGCTTCTCCTTCATCTTTTGCTTGCTCGTCCAAGACATCTCATAAGAGTTGTCACAAATCTCCTCCAACTAGGTCAACTCCAACTTGCGATATCCTCCCGCTTCGTCCATATTCATGTTCAACGCAGATACGACCCATCTCGCCTTTTGCTCTAACTCAACCGGAAGATGGAACGCTTTACCATAGACTAGCCGAAATGGGCTCATGACCAAAACCATTTTGTGGGCCGTTTGATATGCCCATAATGCATCAATCAACTTGGTCACCCAATCTTTGCGATTTGGCTTCACTGTCTTCTCCAAAGTCACTTTTATTTGTCGATTGCTTATCTCTACTTGCTCTGACGTTTGTGGATGGTATGGAGTCGCTACCTTGTGCCGCACTCCGTAATTGCTCATCAATCAGTCGAAGGCACGATTGCAGAAGTGGATGCCATCGTCACTTATTATCTTCCTCGGCACTCCAAAACGACTGAATATGTTCTCTTGGATGAATTTGAGCACGATATCAGAATTAGCTTTCTGGGTGGGAATCGCCTCCACCCACTTTGACACGTAGTCGACCCCAATGAGTATGTACTCGTACACTCTGCTCTTCAGAAATGGGCCCATGAAATCGATGCCCCACACATCAAAGATCTCGATCACCTGATTTTACACCAATGACATCTCATTCTTTTTCCCTATCGTGCCCGATCTTGGCAGCTATCACATATGTTTTGCAATATTTATACGCGTCGGCAAAGAGCGAGGACAAATAAAACCCGAATTGGAGGACCTTGAACGCCATCTTTTGGCTTTCGAAATGGCCTCCATCGTCATGGAAAAGCCTCAATATATCCATCTTCTCTTCATCCAGAATGCACCTCCGATAAAGTCTATCCTTGCAGCGTTTGTACAAGTACGGGTCATCCCAAAAGAAGCTCTTGCATTTGAACAAAAATCGCTTCCTTTCTTGAGCAGAAAGGTGGTTAGGGATAATATTGCATGCAAGGTAATTAACAAAATTGGCATACCAAGGATCATCAATTTTATCGATAGCGCTAGCATTCTCATAAGGAAAAATGTCATCGACAAAGTTATGCTTGCTAGACTCACTATCTACCAACATGCAAGACAAATGATCTGCTACAACATTTATGCACCCCTTCCTATCTCTAATATCAATGTCGAATTCTTGAAAAAGAAGAATCCAACGAATCAAACTAGGCTTACTTTGGATTTTCACAAATAAATGGCGTAAAGCCGCATGATCGGTGTGCACAATAATTTTAGAACCCACAATATAAGAGACAAACTTATCTAATGAAAACACAACAGCAAATAGTTCACGCTCAGTGGTAGTGTAGTTGCGCTGGGCACTATTCAACATAAAACTAGCATAATAGATGACCCTTAGAAACTTATCAACACATTGCCCCATGAAAGCCCCCACCGTGTCGTTCGCCGCATCACACATAATCTCAAACGGAAGGGACCAATCAGGGGCAACAACAATGGGTGCCTGGGCGATTCTCTTTCAAAATATTAAAAGCGTTAAGACATTCATGGTCAAGCTCAAATGGCACATCTTTACTTAAGAATTTACACAATGGGCAGCAAATTTTAGAAAAATCTTTTATAAAGTGCCGATAAAAACTCGCGTGTCCCAAAAAACTTCTAATACCTTTGACATCTATAGGGGTGGAAGGATTTCAATAACATCTATCTTAGCCTTATCGACTTCCATCCCCTTATTCGACACCACATGACCGAGTACAATTCCAATTTTTACCATGAAATTGGACTTTTCCCAACTCAAAGTTAAACAAGACTCGATGCATTGCTCAATCACTTTAGATAAATTATTTAAGCAATTAGAAAAAGATGAGTCATATACCTAAAATCCGTCCGTGAAGACTTCGAGGAAGTCGTCAATGAACTCAGTGAAGATGGAGAGCTTGCACCTCTGGAATGTCGGGCATTGCACAAGACGAACAGCATTTTTCGGTAGGTATACGTGCCAAATGGTCACGCGCATGTCGAATTCTTCTGATCCTCTAGAGCTATCACTATTTGGTAATAGCCAGAGAGGCCATCCAAAAAGCAGTAGTATTCATGTCCTGCTAGCTTGTCGAGCAACTGGTCCATAAAGGGTAGTGGAAATGGTCCTTCCTTGTTGCGGAATTGAGTTTCCCATAATCAATGCACAAGCGCCACCCGGTATTTAGGCGTTTCGGAATGACCTCTCCCTTGTCATTCTCCACGATTATGATGCGTCCCTTCTTGTGAAACACATGCACTTGGCTAACCCATTCACTATCCGCCATGGGATAGATAATTCCTTTGTCGATGAGTTTGAAGATTTCTTTCTTGACTACCTCCATGAGTGTAGGGTTCAGACGTCTTTGCCCGTCTCTTGCCGGCTTTTCTCCTTCTTCTAGATCTATCTGGTGCATGCCTTGACTGGACTTATCCCCTTAATGTCTCCGATGCTCCAGTCAATAACTTGCTTGTACTTTTTGAGCACCTTGATCAACTCTCTTTCCTCATGCTCCGCTAACTCCGAGAAAATAATCACGGGTTTCCTCTCGTTGGCCTCAAGAAAAGCATACTTGAGGTGGCTCGTGAAAGTGTAGTTTTAGTGGTTTAAAAGGTTCATGGCTCGATATTATTGGAGTTCGATTTCTAAGTAGGATCAATTGTTTTTTTAGCTTGAAACAATTAAAGGAAATGCAAATAAAAGGAAATTAAATCATTTAAAATCAATTAAAAAATAACTAGGAAATGTAAATGCAAGTTGGTTGGATGCCTCGTGCGTATGCCCAAATTGAAAGTGCAAGCAAAAGTGAAAATAAGCAAGTAAAAGCAAAGTTTCATCAAGTACAACTAGAATAGCCTAGAGTACAACCATGCTTGCATGAACATAAAACTTGAAATAATGTAAATTAGCAAAAATCGAAAGCACCAATAGAAAGAGCAAGAAAAGTTGGCATGAAATTTTAAATCTTTATGAGAAATAATAAGAAACAAAGAGTAGATCTAGGATTCAACTTAGAACTATGCATGAAAACTAAATCCAAAATAAAGCATATGAAATATTCAAAGTAAAAATGATCAAGGACTCGATCTATGATCTAGATGTGTCACTCATCTAGATTCCATGGAAAATTCACAAGATCTAACAAGAAATCTAAGAGTTAAGGCAAAAAGCATAAATTGAAGAACATGCATGAAGTTGAAGAACAAGGAAGAAAATAAAGGAAGACTTACTTGAATTGAAAAGAGAATCCAAATACTTGAATGAAATTACAAAGCAAATTAAAATCCAAGGGAGTACTTGAATTCTTCTTAGGCTTATAAACCCAAGGCAAATCTTGAGATTTAAATCTAAAACCTAAGAGAGAGAAAATAAATCTAAGAATTAGAGAAAACAAAGCCAAAGCACATGCAAGAGTTGGGTAGTGAATGGATGCTTCTCTAGGGCAAGATATGTGGTTTATATAGTTAATTGTAGGGGCAAAATCGTCAAAATGCCATAATGTCCTGGACGCACATTTAATCAACCGCGATTCAGTCGATCGACTGGCTTGCTGCAACCGAGTCCAGCTACTGCCGCACAGTTGATTTTGGAGCTTCCAGTCGATCCGTGGCCAGTCGACCCGTGGCCAAGCAGTCGATCGACTGCTGTAGTTCTAGGTGGTTTGGCTACTGCCGAGCAGTCGATTCCTGAGCTTTCAATCGATAGGGTTGTTGATCGACTAGCCTGATGCTCCCGGCTCGGTTTTCTCATTTTGGCACGGAAATTGGTCCTCGATGCTTTAGCTCGGTCCTAGGCGCATGCCGACCCATCCTGGAATGACTCTAATTCCTTAAAACACCTACAACATAAGAATTTTAAGCTCAAAAACCCTTGAATCGAACAAGATTCATAAATAATGGATAAATAAAGCTCAAAACATTAAAACCAGAAATAACCTAAATCCTAACAAAACACGACTCAAAACTACTAAAAACGACACTAAACGGTAACTAAAAGTATGGGAAAAAACACCATAATTACATGTAAAACAACCACCCCACACTTATCGGTTTGTTTGTCCTCGAACAACGAAAAGAATCGAGAATGTACATGCAATAAACATTATGTAAAAAGAAAAATCCCTGTGCTTATCCTATTTAATATGATGAAAGTATCAACATAAACTCGTTATCCTCAAGAATTGCTCGTATTACTCTTCCTCAATTGAAAACCAAATCGATGACTTCCTCACAAATGGATTGAGGGTGTTTGCTCAATTCACTCAAGTGTTTATTTTATATGGGACTTGTATACACTCAAGTCGGACAATGCATGCACCTTGTCAAGATTTTACAAATTGGAAACTCAAAATCACCCATTGTACATAACCGAACAAGAATCGAAAGAGGTCTTTTTTGGGTTATAATATTGGCTCTTTGAGAAGGTATGGAATATTTGTATATAGTGGCTAACACACGATCAAACGTGATCAATAACACATGAAACCCTAACTTCTAGAATCCGAAGCTTATGATCGCTTCACCCATCCCAAATTACCAAACTTTCATTCAAAACCCTTTCGTTCATTCACACTTTTTCCCGACTTTATTTCACAACACTTAGAAGCTTTTTGAATTTGCTTCTTGTTACTAAATTAGCCCTTTTGGATTAGGCTTTTCGCTTGAACGCACGCTTTATCACTTTTCGTAATTTGTGTTGGAGTATTATTCTTTTTCTTTTTTTCTTTTTTATTGTATATGCAACTCAAAACCCGAAACCCACAATTGATTTCCCACACATTTCCAGTCAACTAAAAATATACACTCTCACCTCACAAATTATGAAGATATAAGAGCTAAAATCGAGCTCGGCTAACAAGAAACGGGGTATAGGCTCAAGGGGGCTCATTTGGTATTTTTAAGTAGCTTATATATATTTGAATATGGCTGGAATTAGGGTGATATATGTACCTCGAGGTCATTTCCAAACTCAATCATGTACGAGCAATATCAAGCCACTTCAATGTAATTTCCATAAAAAATGCAAGCAAAACCGATAATCACACAAGGCTACTCACTATTTTGCACCGGGTTTTGGAGACAAAATCAAAAGAGTTTTTAGATCTTTGCAATCTTTTAACGAGTAAATGTTGATTATATATATATAGGCGGGTTTTGGACGAAACACAAAAAATTCAACTCCTCACACAAGAGGGCATAAACATGTGAAAACCCGACAATGAAACTATTCAAACTTCCAAGCATGTGGAGATTGCTCAACAATGTAATAATGACACAAAAACAACTCAACCATATAAATACGCAATTAAGAGTCAATTCACCAAGGCTCGAGTTAAGAAAGACAAATCATGCTTTGTAAAACCCAGACCCTAACCACCTACCCACCCCACACTTAAACCATGCAATGGCCTCATTGCATTTTAATGAAAATCAAGTAAAAGGGGGTTGAAATAGAAACTTCCTTAACTGAGCGAGTTTAGGTTGAGCTCGGTGGGGTCCACTTAAACATCCAAGTGATAACCGAGCATGTATTGTGTCTCCCGGATCCATGAATGCTATTAGCTTATCAAATCGGCAAAAGTTGGAGTCGAAAAGCAAAACGCTAAAAAGGAAAATCACACAAAGTCAAAAACACAAGAAAATATGCACATGACTCAAAACAAAACAAAATAAGGACTAAAAAGTATAAAAAGACGACACAAATATTTTTTTAATTTTTGAATTTTTCGAGTGGTTTTGGATTTTTGTATAATAAGAAAGAAAGAAGGAAAGAAAATAAAAAGAATAAATGACAAGAACATGGGTTGCCTCATAGGAAGCGCTTGTTTTACGTTACTAGCTTGACGAACTCCCTTTTTGGTCACGATGAAGTCAAGGTAGGAGGATCCACCAAAGCTATCACTTCCTCGTCCGGAGGCAAAAGGAAGTCGTGATGTTAGGGCTTGACCCGATGGCCATTGACTTGGAATCGCTCTTGAGTCTTGGGGTCGATCAAGGTTACCTCCCCACTCGGATTGACGTCTTCAATGGTGTAGGGCACCATCCATTTAGATTTCAACTTTCCGGGGTGGAGGGCCAAATAGGAATTGTAGAGCAAGATGGGCATACCAACTTCAAGCTTTTTCGGAATCAACCTCTTGTCATGAATTCGCTTCGTCCTCTCTTTATAAATACGAGCATTGTCATATTGAACATTCTGAAGCTCATCTAACTCCTCCATTTGCAACATCCTTTCAAGACCGGCCTCCTTCAAATCCATATTAACAGCTCTCATTGCCCAAAATGCTTTATGCTCAATCTCAATGGGCAAGTGACAAGACTTCCCAAATGCCAAATGATAAGGGCTCATGACTAGAACTATCTTAAGCCGTCCGAAGGTCCCACAAGGCATCGCTTAGCTTTCTCGACCAATCCTTTTTATTAGATTGCACCGTCTTTTCAAGCACACTCTTCACTTGTTTGTTACTTGTCTCGACTTGCCCCGAAGTTTGGGGATGATATGGCATAGCTATTTTATGTTTGATCCCATAGATCCTCATGAGTCTCTCAAATAGCTTATTGCAAGAATGGCTACCACCATCACTCTCGGGAAGCCAAAACAAGCACAAATATTCTCTCTCACGAACTTGACAACTACCTTGGCATTATTTTTGGTTGTGGGATGGCCTCGACCCATTTTGAAACATAGTCAACCCCCATAAGAATATACTCATAACCATCAACCGATTTGGGAAACGGCCCCATGAAGTCAACTCCCCATACTTCGAAGATCTCAACCACCAAACTTCCCACCAAGGGCATTTCATTCCTCTTCGAGATACTCCCCGTCCGTTGGCATTTGTCGCATGTTTGAACGTGGACTTGAGCATCATAATGTAGCGATGGTGTTTTGCATGTAATTGTGTTATTTTTATTGTGTTTTTAATAAGGATTTTATATTGTTTTTATTAGTTTTTGAGTCGATTAGTTAGTTTTCTAGGTTGTTTTTCTTATTTTATTATTTTTCGTGTTTCTTTTGGATTTTATATTTAAGGGAAAAAAAATTTTTACCATCCGAACTATTACAATTTTCACAACTTACCATACGAACTTTTTTCTTGGGACAAACCACCATCTGAACTATGCATTTTTTGCAACTTACCCCCTGAAACCAGATTTTTGGTGGTTTTGGATACCAAATCTGGTTTGTTAAGAGTTTTTTGGTAACTTTCAACTGATAAATATATTAATATTTAATAATATATAGATTAATATATAATAATATATATTGATAAAAAATATAAAAGATAAAAAAACTAAATTATAATATGTTAAATAATAATAGTTGAAGTCGTTCCTCGGTAATATCATCTCTCGGTAAAATATATATATATATATATATATATATATATTTTGTGTGTGTAGTGAAGTCCATGTAACCATGGGGAGTGGCCGAGTGGGGACTAAAAATATAACCAAAAAAATAAAAAATAAAAAAGGTACTTGCTCACAGTGCCCAGGATGAGGCTTTCATTTTCCACCATCCATCAAAGATAATAAAAATAAAACTTTATATGGTTACACCATTTATTCATTCATATTGTGCAAGTGTAACACTGAAAAAAGAAAACACCCATTTATCTGAACAATAAAGAGAGCAGATAAAAAAATTCAGTTAGGGATAATTTCAAACAATGGCACTCAGACTGTGGGCTTCTTCTACAGCCAATGCTTTGAGGCTCTCAGCTTCTGCTTCACCTGCTTTTACTCTCTCTAGAAGATTTTCAACTGGTAATTTTTTTTCCTTTAAAAAATTGAAAATTCTCGTCGTCCTCCGCCGGGAAATCGAAACCAGAATCGGGATTCTCGTCGTCGTCCGCTCGTATGACGCCATCATTTGCCTTGTTTGGCGGCAGAAAACGCTGAAGCGTGGCCAAGGCGGCACTGTCGTGTTAAGAAGAAGGGGAGTGAATGTGGGCCGTCGGATCTGGGTAATCCCAAGGTGGGATATGGACTGTGGGATTTGACTGAGGAGGATCTCCGATCATCATCATCATGATGTTACTTGTGGGTTAATATAAATGAAAGACAAATGTTTATTTATTTTGCATCAAAATAATTTTTATTCTTAATATATATCTAAATATTATATATTTATATATATAATATTTATAAGTTAAAAGTTACCAAAATAACCCTTAAAAAACCGGATTTGGTATCCAAAACCACCAAAAATCTGGTTTCGGGGGGTAAGTTGTAAAAAATGCATAGTTCAGATGGTGGTTTGTGAAAATCGTAATAGTTCGGATGGTAAAAAGTTTTTTTCCCTATATTTAATATGGTTAAATGAGTTCAATTGATTTGAGATTTGGTGTAATTCTTGAGTTTTGATATTTAAAATTCTCATTTAATAGGTGCCTTAATGATTTGAATTCAAGTTTAGGCATGGAGTCCAAAACTCAAGTCAAGGCTTGCCATGGCATGCCAAAAGTTGTGCCAAGAAGGAGCTCCAAAGTGGCAAAAATTCTGGAATGATGGCCACCCCTAGCCATGCCTTGCCATCTTCAGCGCCAGCGCCCATGGCAGCGTCCAGTGCAGCCATCTAGCCTGCCATCCCCAGCGCCCATGGCAACGCCCAGCGCTGCCATCTTCACGCCAAGCCTTTCCAAGGCCCTTGCCAATCCCCCTTGCACCCAAAGTCACGCCTCCTAGCCCAGGCTCGCCCAGACCAAGCCACCACGAGCCATGGACGCCCAAGACCAAGCCAACCAAGCCAAAAGGGCTAGCCAAATGGCTAGGGAGCCTATTTTCGGGTCAGACTTGGTGAAACCCGGGAAATTAAGCCTTTAAAGCCCAAATTGAAACCTAGTATAAATAGAGGACTTCTCTCATTTTTGTAAATACCTCTTATTTTTCCCAACTCTTGCATGGGTTTTGATAAAAATTCTCTCTATAGTTCTTAGATTTTAATTTCAAGCAATTCCTTGGGTTTGTAAGCCCAAGAAGAATTCAAGTACTCCCTTGGATTTTTACGTTGTTGCAATTCAATTCAAGCTTGTTACTATTTTCCTTTAATTCAAGTACGCTTTCTTTTATTTTCATGCTTTGTTCTTCAATTTCATGCATGTTCTTCAATTTTATGCTTTTTGCCTTAGCTCTTTAATTTCTTGCTTGATCTTTTATTTCAAGCATTTCATATGCTTTATTTTGATTTTTATTTTCATGCATTATTTCATGCTAAATCTTAGATCTATGCTTTGTTGCTTGTTATTTCTCATAAATTCTTAAACTTTCACGTCAACTTTTATTGCTCTTTACATTGATGCTTTTGATTTTTGCTAATTTGCATTATATTAGTTTTTATGTTCATGCAAGCATGGTTGTACCTTGAGCTTTCATGCTTGTACTTGGTGAAACATTGCTTGTTTTTTCTTAATTTTCATTGTTACTTGCATTTTCATATTCGAGGCATACGACGAGGCATCCAGCCAACTTGAAATTTCATTTCCTAGTGTAGTTTAGTTAGTTTAATTGCTTTATTTTCATTTTCCTTTTATTTCTTCAAGCTACAAACACATTGAATCCTTTAATTAAATCGAAGTCCGATAATTCCGAGCCACATGAACCTTTATTTCAAAAACCACTAAAAATTACACTTCAGACGGCCAATAGAAACTTGCGCTCAAAATCTTAAGGGATATTTTTCTTCCTCCAAAGTGGCCCCCGGTTTGGTGATCGTGACAAAAAGTTAAGAGATCTTGTATTTCATCATCGGGGACACGCCTTCTAATCATCCTGTCATTTCCCACTTTATACATGAAAGGATCATCCTAATAAAAGCTTTGGCACTTAATAAGGAAACGTTTCTTTTCTTGCCAACTCATATCCGGCCGAAGATTACCATTTGCCAAGTAGTTCGAATAATTGGCATACCATGGCGCTTGAGCCACTTTCAACAGGTTTTCGTGAGGTAAGTTTTCGCCTATTGCTATTCCTTCCCCTCCCCCCGTGACCAACCTTGAAAGGTGATCGGCTACTGCATTTTCGTACCCATTACGATCTTTAATCTCAATATTGAATTCTTGAAGCAATAAGATCTAAGGGATGAGGCGGGGTTTTGCTTGAGTTTTGGAGAACAAATAGCGTAACGTGGCATGATCATTATGCACCACGACTCGTGATCCAACAATGTAAGACCGGAACTTCTCTAGAGTAAAGATCACGACCAAGAGCTCTCTCTCTGTTATCGTATATTTCTTTTGGGCATCGTTGAGCATCAAACTCGCGTAGTACACCACCCTCAAGAACTTGTAAACTCATTGGCCAAGGACGGCCCCTCCGCTTCACTCGAGGCATCGCTCATAATTTCGAAGGGCAAGCTCCAATCGGGAGCTACTACGATGGGGGCGGACACAAGACTCTTATTAATTTCCAAGAAAGCGTCCTCACAAGCTTTGCTAAATTCGAAAGGGACATCATTACTTAATAACTGGCACAAAGGGCGAGCGATTTTTGAGAAGTCTTTTATAAATCGACGATAAAATCTGGCATGCCCAAGAAAAATCCTCACGTCTTTCACATTGAGTGGAGGGGGTAGCTTTTCGATAACTTCAACTTTGGCCTTGTCCATCTCAATCCCGTGTCCCGAGATCACATGCCCAAGAACTAAGCCACTCTGAACCATGAAATGGCTCTTTTTCCAACTCAAGGTCAAGATTGTCTCTTCACATCGGGCTAGAACCTCTTCAAAATTCTTCAAGCATTCGTCAAACGAGTCCCCATAAATGGAGAAGTCATCCATGAAGACTTCAAGGAATTTATTGACCATATGGGAGAATATTGAGAGCATACACCTTTGGAACGTCCCTGGGGCATTGCATAGCCCAAATGGCATCCGTCGAAAGGCAAACGTCACAAATGGGCAAGTGAAAGTTGTCTTAGCTTGATCTTCGGGTGCAATTGCAATTTGGTAATAGCCCGACAATCCGTCAAAGAAGCAATAGGAATGATGGCCGGCTAGCTTGTCCAGCATTTGGTCGATAAACGGAAGGGGGAAATGATCTTTCTTAGTGGCCGCATTTAATTTCCTAAAATCGATACACATACTCCACCCCGTCGTAGCCCTTGTAGCCAACAAATCTCCTTTTTCATTTTCAACCACGGTTACGCCGCTCTTTTTGGGTACCATGTGAACAGGACTCACCCACTCACTTTCGGCAACTGCGAAGATCAAACCCTCCTCCAAAAACTTTAATATCTCGGACTTCACGATCTCTTTAAGATTCAGATTCAACCGCCTTTGGAATTCTCGAGAGGGTTTGGCGTCATCCTCCAAGATAATTTTATGCATGCACGTCGCATGCTTGTTATCTTCATCTCTCGAAGAATGAACTATTTGTATAAGGCATAGGGCATCAAGTTGATCCCTGCCCCTAGATCGAGCATTACTCATGCCTTTTTCCCATCCCCTAGAGTTATCATGATGTAAAAAATCTCAGGATCACTCACTTTCGGCGGTAGCGGTTGGTGGCATATGACACTCACTTCCTTAGACAACACAATCCGTTTATTTACTTCCGATCATCTTTCCTTTGATGCGAGCTCCTTGAAGAACTTTACGTATGCTGGCATTTCTTTGATCACATTAAGAAGTGGAAGGTTGACGTTCACTCTCTTCAACGTGTTATAGAGCTCCATGAACTTCTTGTTCTCTCTTGCTGGCTTAAGACGACTTGGAAACGGCACGGGGTCTCGAATGACTCATCGCGGCTTGAAATGGTTGGGATTACCCTGCTCAATAATTGCATTCGACCGGATATTTTGTTTTGTTCGGTCGGATGAAGCTACTATATTGTTGTCTGACCGGTTCTGCTCGTCCGTCTGGTCAGATGGGGTCATTATTTTGCTGTCCGACCGGTTCTGCTCATCCGTCCGGTCGGATGGATCTACTGTTTTTCTCTCCTACCAGATTTGCTCATCCGTCCGGTCGAGTGTTTCCTCATATCTTCCAATTTGACAGGATTCTTTGTTCATCCAACCAGATGTCTTGGTTGTGCCTTCCTTGCTTGAATTGGCTTTCTTGGACGGAAAGATTTCGGTGATAGAACTTGGAACGTATCTATTTTAGGACTTATGAATCCCCTTTATCGCCACCTTTTTTTCGTTCAAGGGTAGCACGTCAGCACTTGCTTCTTTTTCTTTTGAATTCGGCTCGTTCTCAGCCTCTTCTTCCTCCAATTCTCCGACCCCATTATCAACTTTCTTTCCTCCATGGAGTACATGTATTGCCATTGTTTGTTCGAGTTGACTAGGAAGCTTCCCGGGGTCAGTTCCAAGCTTTTCTAAGGTTTCGGAGATATGTCCTATCATCATCTCCAACTTATCCATTTGTTTCTTGTTGCGATTTATTTTCTACTATACAAAGAGTCTCTTCTCGGTTGCGTAGAGTCTCGAATTCTTGTCGTTGTCGCCACAACCACAACTCTTCATCGGAATTCAAGGGAGGTGGAACTTGTTGTTATGGTGTGGATCCTGGTATTGTTGTTGGCCTGATTTATTTTGCCCTTACGGAGGGCGTTGTTGATAATTTCCTTGGCCTTTATTCTGGTAAGAGTTGTAATTACTCGGACCTCCTTGATTTCTGTTCGGGGAAGGTGGTTCTAGATTCTGAGGATCTGTCTGTTTAGGCATTGGCACGTAGTTAGGATTTCTACGGCCGTAGTTGAAGTTCAGATGGTCTCAGAACATGGGATTTTATCTGTTCGAGTAAGGGTCGTAGTTTTTGGTGAGTTTTTTGCCCGATTTGTTGTTGGGCTGAAAATTTTAAACGACATTCAACTCTTCATCCTCATCTTCATCAAATGTTACTTAACATGCATTCGCTCCATGTCCTAACACTCCACAAATTACACAAAATTCGTGTGAAGGTTGCAACTCCTCCTCCTCTCGCTTCATCATACTTATCAACAAGGCGACTTGCTTCGTGAGTTCCTCAATCTTATCATTCTCCTCTCGAGAAGTTGAGTCATTGTTCACTTTGACTTTTCTAGGCTGGGAGCTCATCTTCTACGACTTCTAACCCATGAGCTCAAATAGGTCCAATGCTTCTCTCGCGGTCAAATCTTCAAAACCACCGGCTTTAGCTTCCACTTGTTGCTTGTAGCTCGGCAACCCCTCATGTAAATAGTTATTAACCATTTCGGGACTATTGTTGTGATGCAGGCATGCATTGAGGATCCCTTTGTAGTGTTCCCATACCTCGTAGAACAATTCCTCGTCTATTTGCTCGGAGTTGGTAATTTCTCTCCTCAATTTCGTCGTCGTTTGGGCCGAGTAAAACCTGCCAAAAATTTCTTGTACACAATATCCCAATTGGTTAGGGAGTTAGGTTTCAGCGATAGAAGCCACCGCTTTGATTTTTTCTTAAGGATTTTGGGAAACACCTCATTCTAAGTTTCCCTTCAGTTATTCCCCGAGCTGGAATTTTAGACACCACCGCGTAGAATTCTCGAATGAAATTGAGTGGGTCTTCATTTGGCATCCCGTAGAAAATGGGTAACTGGATGACATGATTGGACTTCAAATCATAGTCTCGGGCCGTAGGGTCTAAGACTATGACTGAGCTGAATGGACTAATGGTTGGGCATACGAGGTCACTTTGTCGGTGCTCATTTGGATATCGAGGGGCTCGTCCCCTACCGAAATTATCGCGTCCTCCGTAGTCTCTCCGTCCATCGTACTCCTCCCGATTCCCATAATACTGATCATCCTCATAATGCCCGTAATCCTCATCCTCATAAACATTATTTTGGGTATTGTCATACTGCTAAGCACGGTACGGTCTCCTCTCTCCTCTATTTTGGAAACGATTCGATTCTCACTCCCAGCTATCAAATTCGTTGTTCCGCTGATTATTTTGGGGCTGGAGCCCGCCATTACCAATGTAGTTATACTTGAACTCCTGATTTGCCCAAGCATTGAAGGCTCGGACTTCTTCGATCGATCAGATTTTCTAGCATCATGATTCGGCGGTTGTCTTGGGTCTCGAGCCCTCTGTTGTTTCCATCTTTGAGGGTCTTAGGTCCTCTCTGTTCCTCATCCTGGTTGTGCTCTTGGTTTTTAATAAGAGCAAACATTTGTGGGTCTTCATCCCATGCGTTGTTCTGCTGGTCTCTCATGTGCATATCATCATCAGGTGGCATGCCATATGGTTGATCGCGAGGTGGAGCGCAATTGTCGTTTCCACTCCCTCGGCCAACATTTTTTACTCCTCCTCTTCCTCTGGTTCCTCAGCCGCCATAATATGGAATGTTTGACATGGTAGCTGGGGTTGCTTCGGATGGATTTCCGTGGGGGGGGAGGGAAGAGTCATCTCGGTCTCCCTACTCGTCTATGCTGTTAATGAATGGGGCAAGCTCACCTTTAAGGCCTCTTCGACCTTGCATCAACAATAAACAACATCAACGCATCGAGTGGCAAACCAAGATCAATTATATATAATATGCAACATAAAATTAACACAAATAAACGTCGGCAATACCTTTGCCACTCCCTGGCAATGCCGCCAAATTCTGAGTCGATCTAATTGCTCTTCCAAAGCTAATTTTAGTTAAACAGTGCGTGTTTACTTAAAAGGTTTTACATTTTGAAAGCAAGTTCACCCGTAAGACAATGGGGTCACTGTAGACTAGCAAGTTAAACCGAGTCGAATACTCAAGGAGTAGAAATACGGGGTTGGCGATGTTTATTATATCGAGCTTCACAAACTCTAATTAAAAACATGCGAACAAAAAGGGGTTTTGATCATGATAAGCAACTATAATTTCAAACTAATCTTGCAAAGAGAGCGTTAAACTCTATGCAAGAACATAAGGAACGTTTACAAACCAAGCAACAACTTTAAAAATGACTTTAAAGAAAAATGATTTGAAAACTTAACAAGAGGGTTAAACTAATCATTTTCGTTCGAGCATCTTATCGAACACTTGGAAAGAATTGGAAAATTATACTTCTAATACAAAACATTACCAAACTAACAACCAAATAATAGCAAGAATATAATCAACTAAGTTATCCCAAGCAAAGTTTGAAAATGCAAATGACGTCATTTAATCTTAGTCAACAAAGGATTCAAAACAAACCAATAATTCAACACCAAGTTTCTAAAACAAGAAATATCCACCCAAAGATTCAAAACTACAAAATGTAAATGAGTATTAGAAAGTACTATTATTAACCGAATGAACGATTAATTCGAGACATGAATGCTATGCCAACTCCAGCGATTCCGCAGAGATTATCTTCTATGCTATGAACCCAGAAGTTTATGACGAACTCCGAATTACTGCGTTCTTTGAGAATGAATAGTAAGCTAACAAAACCCGATCTTTCTCGTGTGGGAATTGCCATGAGGGCTCTAGTGTTAGGTCACCTCTCGATGCTTGATTTGGCTGAGGTTCCTCGTCCTTTTTGTATTCTACCAACCCCCATTATCGCCTATGTATGAAGGATCTTTTGAAAATTGAGTTTGTAACGCTCGTGTCCGGATGGATGGTCTGAAGAATCCGACCGGATTGTTTGTCATCCAATCCGGTTGGATGTCAGATCCATCCGACCGGATGTGAATTTAGTAGGCCAATCCGGTCGGATGTCAGATCCATCCGACCGGATGAGTGTCCTTGTGGCTACTTCTTGGCACTGACTTTCTCGTCCTTGTCTCTCGATTCTCGTAACGGTTTACGAGCTTTATCCTCTTGAACTCCCAAGCTCGTCAAGCGCTCTAGTTGCATGAAAAAACACAAAAATCATCTCAAAAGGACCAATTAACGATAAAAAAATCAGAAAGTTAAGTAAAAGCTGTAAAATGCACAATTATGCAAAATAGCCTAATCTCAACACGAAAAATATAACACAATGACTCAAAGATGACTCGAAACATATAAAAAACTCATAAAAATATGTATGAATCAGTGTCATTGGCTATTATGGACAACCTTTTCTCATTGTTGTCCGGGTCGACAAAAATTCGAGAAATACCAAATTTATCGTGCTTCCGATATGTCGAACATCACGGGTACAGGACGATTGGCTGATTAACAGTGGTATCAAAGCCACGTTAGTCGTCCACCACTCCGGTGGATCGGGGTCCCTACTTGGGATCCCACTTCGGTGAATTGGCTTGATCATCTCCGCATTTAATTTCATAGTGTAAATACCATTGGTAGTGGGTTAACTGTTTGGGATCTAGCTGGTAGATTTAGGTTAGTTCTAGGTTAGTTGAACTTGCTTGCTTTGTACCCCCTTTGCTATTATCATTGATTACGTGCTGTTTTTTTTCTACTTCGTTAATTTTGTTATTGTTTAGTAGATCGTTCGTCATCTCTCGGCAATTCATGTACGCTAAACCCTCTTATCTGGGCCACTTAGCGCCATGGGGGATCTGGATGGTCGTGGATTGTCGATTCTGTTCCAAGGTCGTTAACCGATTTATTTGATAAGTTAGTTATCGGACCGACGAGCATTAACCATGATTTACTTGTAAATTTGGGGTTTGCTCATCATTGTGACTCGATCGAAATTTGATTTGTGCTTGGTTTTCCTTTTACTAAAATTTGTGATTGCCTTGTGTTTGTGTTTTGTGCGTGTAAAACTCTGTGTTTACTTGAGTCATTTTTTAAAGAACTTTCATGCTTTAAAAATGACGACTATTTCATCTTTTAATTCGGCGTCGTTTGACAAAAAAGGCAATCTTCAAATTTGGCAACATAAAATGAAAGGTATTTTGGTTCAACAATAAGTTTTCAAAGCGATTGACTTTTCATTTACTACTGGAATTACAGCCAATAAAAACAGCTGAAATTGATGAATTTGTGTATTCGTATATAATTTTGAATTTATCTGACTTTGTGTTACGTAAATGTGGCAAACTTGATTCTCAAAATAAATTTAAGAAATATTAGAAGATCTTTATACTGAAACGCCTTTGTCGAGTAAACTATTTTTACTTGAAAAAGTTTTTTAGATTTAAGTTTGATTTGTCCAAAGACATTGATAGAAGTCTTGATGTTTTTACAAAACTTGTCTTGGACATAAAGCAAACTGGTAACAAACACATTGATGATTATTCTCCTCTTGTATTTTTAAATGGCATCCCTGATTCTTATAATGACATTAAGTTTTGCTATTAAGTACAGTAGAGATCAAGTAAGTCTCGATACAGTTATAAATAGTTTAAAAAATAAAGAATTGGATTTAAAAGCTAATAAGGGAAGTAATAGTCATGACGAGGTTAATTTTGTTAGGGGTAGGTCGATAAACCATTTTCAAAACCATCAGACCTCCACTAATCAAAATAACTCAAGTTTTTCTGAAAAGCAAGGTAAAGGAAAGAGTAGGTCTAAATCTTGTTCAAGTGGTCATAAGTGTTATAATTTTTGGTGACCCTATTCATTTTATAAATCAATGTCCCCACCCCAATAAAAACAAACAACAACCTGATCATGCCAATATGGCGTCTTATAATGATAACATGAGTGATATTTATATGGTTATTGAGTCTGATGAAATGCATGGTAATGTGAACTTTGTGCATTCTAATCTATGTGATAATGAGTGGCTTGTTAATTTTGCATGCATGTTTCATATGTCTCCTCATTAATATTTGTTTCTGAATTACAAGAAAGTTAAGCATGGGCATGTAGAGAATGAGAAAGTATGTGATGTTGTTGGTCTAGGTGATGTTGCTTGCGTTTTGATTCCGTTTATGTCTTAACTCTTAAGAATGTACGACATGTGCTTGATTTATGTCATAACCTAATTTCTTGTGTTGCACTTGAGGATGATGGGTTAGAAGGTAGGTGGGGTAAGGGTGTTATGAAGATTATGAAGGGTTCTCTTGTTGTTTTCAAAGCTGAAAAGCGGCGAATTTTGTATGTTTGTACTGTTGACTGTGAATCTATGTCTAGTTCTATGAACTATGTGCATGTCGACCAAACTGATTTATGTAGCGTCTAGGTCACATGAGTATTAAGGGGTTAGAAAGCGTCTAGCTCACATGAGTAGTAAGGGGTTAGAGATTTTGCATAAACAAGGTTTTTTTGGTAAGGATAAAGTTTCTTGTATGCCCTTCTGTGATACTTGTGTGTATGGAAACCAACAACGTGTGCAATTCCCTGTTTCCCCTTCCCCGAAAATTCTTGACTGTCGTGATATTCTTGAATATGTGCATGCGGATGTGTGGAGTCCAGCTAAATATCCTACATAAGGAGGTAATAGGTATTTTCTGTCTGTAATCGATACTTTTCTAGAAAAGTCTTTGTGTTTCTTTTGAAAATAAGTATGATATTTTCGAAACACTTAGAACTTAGAAAGTGGAAAACAAATCAAATTTCTTAGGACAGATAATACTTAAATTTTGTAATAACTCTTTTGATAAACTTTGCACCGAGTCCGGCATTCAAAGGCTTTGGACTGTTCCGTATACCCCACAACAAAATGGGGTTGCGAAATGCATAAACCGTACACTACTCGAAAGATATAGATGTATGTTGTTCACTTCAGGTCTTTCAAAAAGGTTTTGGGGATAGGCCTTATTAATGGCTGCATATTTGATTAATAGTTCCCCCTCCACGCCTTTGAGTTGTAGATGTCCAGAGGTAGTTTGGTGTGGAAAAGAGATTGATTATTCAGACTTGCGTATTTTTGGTTGTGTTGCATTCTTTCATCAAAAACTTGATAAGCCTGAACCTCGTTCTATGAAATGTGTTTTTTTGGGGTATTCGAATGGTGTTAAAGGTTATGGGTTGTGACTTAGGAATGAACTAGGTTTTAAAGTTATTATTAGTCTTGATGTGATTTTCAATGAGTCTGAATTTCCATGTTTACCTGTTTCTGTAACTATTGTTAATGAACCTGACCCAACTCCAAGTGAGGTGGAGCCTTTGCTTGTTAGTTATTTTGATTATTCTCAAAATATGCCTGTTCAAAATGAAATGTGCTTGTTGATGTCTGTGTTGATATTCTTGAAAATTTACCTGCTGAAAATGTTCAAACCTCTGATGTGCATATCAAAAACATTGACAATGTGTCTGACACGGATGTGTTAGATGATTGTCAACTTACTTCTCACTTGATGTTGCTATACCAATTTTTAAGATGTCCTGTATATATTCTGGCCTTGATATAATTTGTTTGTGATTTTTTGTTTCGTATTTTATTTTTGAGTAGATCTTGGGTGAGACCGGTCTCATAGAATGAGACCACATTTTACCATTTTGTTAATTTGACCCGTATCCTCACCCAAACCCTGACCCAGACCCAAACCCAAACCCATAAACAAACCCCCCAGCCCACACCCCAGATCCAAAACACACACACCCGGTCTCAAGAACCAGACCCCCCCCCCCCCAACCTCGGTGCTCCCCCCACCTCCGGACTCAGGCTGCCACTTCCGATCGTCGGCCGCCACCCGCCGCCGGCGGCCACCACCTCCGGCCGCCGTCCGGCCGCCACCTCCATTATTTATCGGCGATATTTTTTTTACAAATCTTATATCGTTGTAATCTTCTCGTCTCCCTCGTTCCAAATTCGCAACTGGATTTATAATTTAATGCTCCAAT
>BMAC01000301.1:1145947-1159637 GCA_014905375.1 Phtheirospermum japonicum | reverse complement strand
CCACATCACCGGCGACACGCATACGCCCAGAATCACAATTTGAGAGAGAGAGAGAGAGAGAGAGAGAAATCGAGACGAAAGAAAAGAAGAAAAAGAGAAAAGAGAAGAAAAAAAATCTACTTTCGTCGGTGCTCACCGATTTGAAAATATAAATTGATAAAATCGTAGATTGCAACATGACGAGTAGAATGGTAATTTTCGATATGAAATTGGCCCGATAAATTGTCGTAGATCTGAGGTCAAAGTTAACAATTCATAAACTTTGACTTCAGATCTACAAAGATCGGAACATCAAATCGTAAATCTGATTTCAGATTTAAAATGAGGGCATCAAGACGATTCAAATAGTATAATTTTTATTTTTTTTGGTCGCCAGAGGACGGAGGCCACCCGGACGACGGTGGCCGGCGCGAGAGAGAAACATTGAAGACGGGAAGGGGGGGCGGCTGGGAATGAATGACAGCAGTTTTTTTTTTTTTTTTATTATCTAGGGTTAGGGGATGGGTGGGTGAACGGGCGGATTGAGCAGCGGGCGGGTTGGACAAATGGGTATGGTAAAAAGTGGTCTCATACTATGAGACCGGTCTCACCCAAGTATTTACCTTTATTTTTATTTTATTTTCTGTTTCTTTTAATTGTTTTTATTTTATTTTATGTAGAGCAAGCTGTCCAAATTGATTATGAATCTAGAAAAGAGTTTTTAACTGAGAACACTGAAATAACTAATTAAATTACTCACAACTCCGCTAAAAATTGAAATGAGAAAGCTAATTATTCTCTATCCCTTGAAATGATATCCCTTGAAATGAGAAGGCTAATTAGTTGAAATTTGTTAATACCATACCATTTGAGTTTCAGATTTCAAGGAATTTGCTGTCATTATCACTACTCATGTTTCGAAATTTATTTTGTAAATTTTACAATTTTTAGGCACAAGTCAACGGAGCAACTTAAGGAATAATTTGTGCTAATTTATTTTTTAGGAGCAAATGTAAGGAATAAGTTTTTCATATTTCATGAAGACTTTTTAACCAAAGAATTGCAATTAACTGCATTTTAAACATTTTTTTATTTATCGTAAATCTATTATGTATTTTGATTGTATCTTATATTTAAGCTTAAATCCGAATATATTATTTGATAGAAACATATTATAAGAAATATATTTATATAACAACAATAATGAGAATAAATGATTTTTAAGTATTAATATAGGGGTTGTTTTTTATATATTGAATATCACATTCTAATGATTTTAGAATGATATGGAATATTAAAAGATAATATTTACTTCTTATTTGATTTACTTCAATTTGATAAATTTTTTTATATTTATAAAAAATGTATAATTGGTTGAATTCGCCATTCTTGGGTTGGATTAAAAGGGAAAGTTTTGATTGAATTTATTTAAGGATTAATATTTTGATGATTTTAAACTTAATAATCAATTTATTGAGTTTATTTCACCTTTCATTTAGTTTGATTAAAACTTTAATGAAATTTTAGAAATTCCCCAATTAACATTAATTTTGTAATCGAACAATATATCGATCAACACCAAGATTTTAATTAAACTAATTATTAAAAATGGTCAAAACAATACAAATTAATGTCAATCCCCACACCAAATATGTCAATTAGGGAGTTAATTTGCGTATTAAATTCTTTAATTGTGACTCATATATAGTTTCTTTGTTTATTGAAGGAAAATTTCACGAATCATTGGATCAATTTGATCTGGTTAGTTACAACATCAACACTTATTTATCAATTTGAATTATAATAAAACTGGTTATTTTTTAACGAATATATTTTTGTCTTCCTGTCTTGTGGTATCAATATGTATTATTTTCAAAGTTAGATGGATTTTCTTTTGTAATTTGGATAAACCTCAAGAATAGTTTTTTTTTTGAATATATATATATATATAAACGTCCAAATCGGCAGCATTCATGAGTCGCTCATTCAACTGTCCCTCGGAGACAGGGTCGAGAAGTACCATGCGCCACCCATCTCTTCTTTCTATCAGTCCCACCCAGCAAGATACGGCTCAGCCAAAAAAGGTAAGCGCCTAGCGCTAGCCTTTTTTTTATAAGTTTATTAAAGTCAAGCTTTGGGCGAAAGTGGTAAGAACTACGTAAGACGTGATCAGCAAGATCACTTGTTCCGGATCTTTAGCAGAAAGCTGCACCGTGCCCTGAGACTGAGGTTGAATCGACATCAACCTGAAGAAAAGGGGCTTGAGGTCCCATAGCAAGCACCCGCACTAGGCGCCTAAGGGTCACATCGATCTCTCATTCATCTTTAGATCAACAGACTATGTCGTCGATGGTCGGGTGGTGGCAAACAATGGTGCTTGCGTTGCAGTAGATGCCGCCCGAAAGAACCGCTCACTAGCTAGCTGGACTAATGGGGCCCTATCTGGAGACATATTGAAAACCATGCCTTTCGAACCGAACGCAAGGCCTGTCTTCAAAATGAAAATAAAAAAGGGTTTCAATCTCCCTCTGCCAGTAGGGCATGAGCGTGTATGAAGTTAAGGAGCGCTGCCTATCAACATTGGCCCTAGCCTTGCCTAAGACTCCTCTTTTCCTTTGCTTTTGGGGTTCCAATGGTAGCAAGATCCGAAGGAGACTACGCTTTGAGCCAGTTATTCATTCTTTAATAATGTCGGGTAAGATGCTAAGAGAGGAATCACTACTTATCCATCGGATGTGACTGAACTAACTTCCCAAAACCCAGAGAGAGCATAGCCAACAACTGATTCTTCTACCCTTCATGCCTTCCCTTCTCCCCTGGGAGGGGGGACTTCTGCAACGGGCTATGCCACCCAAACCAACTGAGGGAAGTCGCATCCGTCCCATCGCAAGCACCTACAATGTCATGATCACATTGGTTTACCCTTGTTTTTTTGRTAGTTTAACGGACGGTCGCCCCTCCAACAAGAAAAGGTATAAATATGGAAACTTCTCTGCCATTTGGATCGGAGAATTTATGGAGGAAATCGAAGTGACTTCAGTAGAGCTCTTTTTCTTCACCTCATACGGCTCCTCGTTCAATTCTTTCGAATCCATTGGATCCCTTTCCGCGCTCGAGAATCCCCTCCCCTCTTCGACTCTGTCCCGAAGAATAACTAGGACCAATTTAGTCACGTTTTCATGTTCCAATTGAACAGTTTCAATTTTTGATTATTCTCAAAGGTCTTCGGGTAAGTGAAGTAGAAAATGGATTTATTCATTCTATAAATAATAAGGGTTATTGTATTTATTAAAATAAGACTTCTGCCACAGAAGAATTCACCTATAGGATTTTGCTTCTATTGGACAGAATAAACCTCTGAAAGCCTGCTAGTAGATCTCTTGCCTGTACCCCTTATCCTTAGAGACGTGCTAACCGTTTCTCGATTAGCAGCAGCCCTCCTCTCAAAAAAAGTATACTTTGGTACGCTTTTTTGATATTTTTGTTCACCATAGGAGAACTCGCGGGAATAAATCTGGCAAATTCTGGGCTAGACATACTTATACGAACCCTTTTCCAATAGATGTTCATGGATAGACAAAGATTCCATTGATTCTTAGTTTTTGGGCTGAAAAAGCTCGTCGATCCAAATGAATCATTCTTCTGGTCTCTCTTCACTCTCYGCCCCGAAACTGACCCACGGCACAGCGCCCATTCGCTTCGCGCGCGGGAAGGCAACGAAGTTCATTTCATATTCAATTTATAGATTTCGATTTTTTAGGAATAGAATTGGGGGGTCTTTTTGTCATTTTTTTAGTAGTGATTTAGAATAGAAAAAATGGATGTTTCAAATAGAAAATGACCCATTCTTCCCGCGAGTGGTTGGGT
Organism: Phtheirospermum japonicum; assembly: GCA_014905375.1. Lineage (NCBI taxonomy): Eukaryota > Viridiplantae > Streptophyta > Magnoliopsida > Lamiales > Orobanchaceae > Phtheirospermum > Phtheirospermum japonicum. The sequence goes on along the minus strand of BMAC01000301.1, from coordinate 1,155,791 downwards.
GGCCTTTTACACTMACGCGGATAGGCCTTGTCAAGCTTTCAGCTAGGCTCCATAGCTCTCTTTGTAGCCATACTTAGGAGATCCCAGTCCAGAAGATCCATTCTCTACCAGGAACATTGCTTTCAATGCGGAAGACCACTTCTTTCAACAAGAAGAGGGCAGAACGCCTTCGAGAGAGAGAGATAAGGGGGATATCAGCTACTGTTTTTGTCCCCCTGTGACCCCCCACAGCTAGAATCTAGCTGCACTTGATGTTTAGCTACACGATCAGGATACTCTTTGGAGCATCCTTTTAGCCGGGCTGGACGCCCTATACTTGCGGATTAGCTACACTTGCTGTTTAGCTCGATTTGTGCTCCTCCCCGAGGATCACTTCATTCCAGCCTGTTTTGCTCTCTTTGTGGTCCCTTTTGATACGCTTTGGACGAGCCTTCCCACTAACTCTTTTGGGCTAACATGGGAAGTCTCTAGCCCCGGGCCCACCCTGCTCTAGGTTCGGTGGCTTTCTTTGAGAAATGGGATCTCATTTATTGTCACGTCCTTCCCTGTTCGGATCACCACCTTGGTAGTATCCTAACGCAATTCTCACTTAGAAGTGGTCTTCGCCAAGCGATCGAATATTTGTTTGTCTGAGCTAGCCATTCACCGGTGTGCTACTGTAAGAGTCGGAGAGGATTAGATATTGATCCGCTTGTTATCGAAGAACGGGTTATGATATTAGAACACCAGCCGATTAAGCCTCAGCCCTTATGAGATGTGTATAAGAGACAGGTCCTTCCCTGTTCGGATCACCACCTTGGTAGTATCCTAACGCAATTCTCACTTAGAAGTGGTCTTCGCCAAGCGATCGAATATTTGTTTGTCTGAGCTAGCCATTCACCGGTGTGCTACTGTAAGAGTCGGAGAGGATTAGATATTGATCCGCTTGTTATCGAAGAACGGGTTATGATATTAGAACACCAGCCGATTAAGCCTCAGCCCTTATGCCTTCGCCCTTCTCTCTTTCCCGGTCTGGTCTTCTCTTGATGATGAAACTCGACAAAGTCGCTTTGCCTCTGACTCATAKATAGAAGTTCAGGCACGAGTGAGCTTGGCTATCTTACGTAGAGCTGAATTARGTTTTTTCGGTGCACTGCCAAAGCTTCTCCCACGTTCTTCCGCCAAGCCCTTGGAATGGCTTTCGCTACTCAAGAGGGAATTGCTTGCTCTTTCTCGCACCGTCGAATCATTAAGGTCTGKCCTTCTGTATACGGGGAGGGAAATGAGAATAATAAGCTGTCTTTGACGCCCTGGAATTCAGTGTCATTGAATTCCCTCCTTTCCTGCTAGGATTGGAAATCCTGTATTTAACATATCCATACGATTTGAGTCCTTGGGTTTCCGAAATAGTGTAATAGAAGTGCTTCAAATCATTGCTATTTGACTCGGACCTGTTCTAAAAAAGTCGACGCATTTAGAATTGTTTGTTGACACGGACAAAGTCAKGGAAAACCTCTGAAATTATTTCAATATTGAACCTTGGACTTTTTCTTTAGCCTCTCGGCTTTCAAGTCAAAAAGTTTCATCTCTTGTTCAACCTCCCTGTACTCCCGGGAACCCGTTATCCTAACAAATTCCCCCCTCCCCCACTCACTAAAATCCACCCTTAGGAAGCGTTCATCCAACTCAAAATTTCTTAAGAGAATCAAAGTTCAGAGAAGGTTGGAAAGTAGTATGCCCGGTTCACCAGGTTCTACCACTGCAGGGCCCAAATTTCTCATATCTCATTTTAGTCGATATTTGATGGGCAGTCAATCCCATATATCTACTCAATAAACTCATCATTTTATTAGAGATCTTATCCTTACTTCATGGTGAGAGGCACACCTTCTCTTCTGCTTGATAGAAAAGAAAGAGAATATCGTTATGTTAGTAGAGCTAGCCTGCTAGACTGGAGGACTCTTCTAAAAAAAGTTGCTGAACCAGGTGAATCAAGTTGCGTCCAATATACCGGGAAAATATAGAAGGCCTTTTTCTTTCATATCGATCGCTGAGCTATACAACCAAAAAAAGATGTAGTAGGAAATAAGTATTGGTGCGGAAAAGAGGGTGGTCCACCTTCCCTTCTTCTCATCATATTAAAGGAGCGCRGCTCTGTATGAGGCTCGTACTGCAGAGCAAGCGAAGAAAACGTAAGGGCGCGCGTTAGCACTCCTGCAAGAAAACGGCCTAGCTAACGCGCCCCTTATCGAAAATTCAAAGAAAGCCTTGATATGAGARAGATGCGCTCAAGCTTACTAAGCAAACGTAGGCTTGGGCTCGAAAGTCGGCCTTACTCAACAAGCCCCTTTATTAGGTTGGGTGTTTGTTTCCACTCATTGAAGATTCYATCTACAAAAGAAGGTCAACAGGGGATACTCAAATTGCTCTACTGACACCATTTACGAATCCCATTTCCTCCGGCACGGAAATGAAAGGGGCGGGCGAAATTACTCCTAGCATTAGTATGAGTTCGTTGACCACATAAGAGCGATCCATCTTGATGACAAATTCCACGATTTGAGGCTTTTAGCCAGTTCAGATATGGGATGACTTTCCCATTGCTGAATAAAAAGGTTTTTCGCACATTTTGATGTCACTGCTGAATGCGATTGGCTTTTAACAAGACCTAGGTAGGATAAGAAACCAGTCTCTCTTCGAAGGACTCTATGCCTGTTCTCGAATCCGCAGTAATAGATGAATGCGGTCGAGGTTCAGATTAAACTAGTAAGCTAGTACCTCTACCTATTACACATGCTGATATGTCTTCCCGTCTGCAAGGCCCAGCTAAAGTGAATATCATATTCATGAAGTTTTCTGGGGACTCTATCTTTATTTGTAGTTCGTCACTTGTTGGCAAGGGCTTCGGTGTAAGCACCAGTTCAAACTCTGACTTAGAAGAAGACATTATCTCTTCTCTCTCAATAATTGGAAGTTTGATCCAATCAACCACTAATGACCAAAAAATGTGCCAACCACGCATAAGTGTGAAGGATTGAATCTTTTAATAGATTGGATATAGAAGAGTCTTGGAAAAGGGCCCTGGTTCACGCATTTCGGGTGGATTCCTCTCTTTMTACAACTCTTTCTTTCCAACCCACTGCTCAGCCCCCTCCAAACTATAGCATCAAAGTCGGAAACCCCAAGGGTCGGGCCTCAACTGATCTACTGATAAGGTAAGGGGAAAGACAACTGAATAAATAGGTCAATCCTATAAAGACGGGCTAGAGTAAAGGCCAAGCGCTGGCCCATTAGTGGGTTCAATTCCTGCTTGCCTTTCATTWTCAATTGTTAGAGTAGTCTCGATCCTATTGAACATAAGCTATATCACAGGGAGTAAGTAGATCATGATCGAAGGGGACGACCGGAGAAAGATAAGTCAAGGAGGACCCGAAGAGGAAGAGCAGTCGCTAAATTTTTGAAATGATACATTTATTTCCGTGTCTTCCAGCTACTTTATCGCCTACTTTGATTTTACATTTCTGTGAAATATATACACGAATCATTTTTGGCTTATAACTAGAACCTCCCCTTTTCTGGATCCACCTCACATCAATAACCCGACCCCTATGTTAAGCATATCTCTGTCGATCACTTTTGGAGCATCTTGTCTATAAAGTACTTGGCCCTAAGTTTAGATCGATTCAAAGCYAATTTCTTCTCTAAAGTTTTGATATTTATATAAGGGGTATGGCTCTGACAAGAACTGGTATAAAAAGATCTTAAAGATGGACTAAGCTAGAAAGAACTATCGATAAGAAGGCRCAATCAGTGAAGATGTTATTCCTTGGTAGAATGGAATGTCTAATCTCCCCGCTTTGTGCCCTAAGAAGGGAAATTTCATTCTACGCCTAGGACACCAGAATATCAAACCATGAACGAAGAAAGGCATGAGAGAAAAGCCTATTAGCTAGTGATTGTGAGGCCCCAATCTTATATCCAAAAAACTAGGTTTAGATTTCAAGTTTAAGGTGAAATATAGTTAAGGGAATCTATCTTTACTTATATTACACCCCGGCAAAGAAAAGGATTGCGGATTAGCCCCCGACTGTCTCCTAATAGGACTTCGTCAAGAAGCAAGCCCTCTACCTACAAAGATAGGGCGTGTGGTCGACGCCTTGGGAGTACCTATGGATGGAAGAGGGGCTCTAAGCGCTCACGAGAGAAGACGTGTCGAAGTGAAAGCCCCTAGAACCGTCCCTTCCCCCACTCTCTTTTGGCTCGTTTCGTAGGAATAGAGTAGTCTAATTGTATCTATCACTGAAGGATGGAACAAGATGATTAAGAAGGCGGCGAAGGTATGGAGGAGAATCTAGGAAGAGAACAAGGAGATCTCTGAAAAGAGAAGAGGGAGGCAAAGAAGTAGTAGAAATGTTGAAGAGGAAACAACCCTTATGGTTTGTTTTGATATCCGGAAGGAATAATAAAAAAAAAAGTCCAGGTTGGTTGGTGAGCCTAGTGATAGGAGACTATCTAGCTTGGTTCGGAGAGCACTTGTTGGGTTAAAGATCTTTTTGTTGCTAAATGTTACGGCCTAAATGCTAAACTATTGACCCTACTTGTTTGTATGGGTGTTCACCCCAAAGTGTTCTCGGACTGCATGCATACATCCGTAAGTAACTTAGTGTTTGGGTATTTTTCCCTTCTAACATCTCTTTTTTTGTTTAATCATCTCAAGTCTCACTTCCTTCTTCTGTTAATGCTACTCCCACTATATTATCGTAAATAGACTAAACTGCTATTCTAAATTGATTTTGATGTTCTAACATTGGCCTTCATACAATTGATCAAGATGTACGCTTACCATCTAGTTGAATCTGATTATTTGAAATTGGCTATTGGTTATACCATGAAATTACCTTCATCAGGCGATATTTCATTGACTTTAGGATTTCCAATCTCAGAAAAAGATCAAGGAGGATATGTAGCACTGCTGGATAGACCATGGCTCCAACCGGGGTGGTTCATGGCTGGGCTAAAAAGAAAGTCTGAAGCAGGGAAAGGCGGGATAAGGGAAGGCGGATAAAAAATAGGATTGTCTCCGCTCTACTGTGGGTGGCAGAGTAAAAAGATGTGGGGGTGCATTTTCCTATGATTACCCCAGAGAAGAAGTCGACTCATTRCATTGTCGTCGGCCGCTGGAAAGAAAGACCGAGGGAGGCTGTGGACGGCAACAGGCGAGGTGGTTCTCGAGAGCGCAGTCGCTCGCGCATGGATGATAACAAATGTGGTCATTCTCGTGATAAGCCGTGAAMAGGAGACTTCCAAAGGAAAAGTTCAGGTGGCTGATTCATCACCTGTCTCTACTTCCAATTCCTTTTCCACTTTGGAGATGGAGATCTATATCTCGGCTGCAAAAAATGGGAACAGCGGCGAATAGGACAATCAAAAAGAAATTGATAAGAAAAAGAAAAAACGTGAATGGGGATTTGATTGATGATAAAATAGATTCCAAAGCCATGTATCCGCTCTCAGATTCGCATGAGCTACTGCTCTCGTCCTGACCGAGATCTATTCTCTCTCTCTCTCTCTCTCTCTCTCTCTCTCTCTCTCTCTCTCTCTCTCTCTCTCTCTCTCTCTCTCTCTCTATATATATATATATATATATATATATATATATATATATATATATATATATATATATATATATGCGTGTGTGTGTGTATACACACATACATGCATGTATATATGAATCACAATTTTTTTGATAACATAGATCAAGTTTTATTAACACAACCAACAATAAAAAATTTGTTGTTTCAAACTATATACGAATATTTTCGATATATCCTATTAGAATGCAAACTACAAATATTATTATTGTTATTATTCAAGACATAATTAAAAAAGGTACATCTCATGTTTAGTGTAATACCAACTCATATTATTGTTATTATTATTATTATTATTATTATTATTTAAGTCATAATTATAAAAAATTTACATCTCATATTTAGTCTAATTCCAATCCCTCTAAATTCTTTTTTTAGATTTTCGGTAGTGTATGAAGATTTAGAATATATTAATAAATTACAAATAGATGTATATTTAATTCAATGAACGAATTACGATATTAGTATTATAATGAATAATCACTGATAATTAATAGTTTAATTTTTAAAATATTTATATTGGTATGGGACACCACTACGATATGAAACAATAAAAAATAAGACATTCACATTTATTTAAATTACATGTGTTTCTCGATTTTCTATTATTATAACTAACTAATCCTTAAAAGGTGAACTCTCATAACTCACGTGCAATGCACATATCACCTTAATGTCGCATTTTTGAGAATTAGGATGCAGAAATATTTCAAAATTATTTGCTTCAACATAAAATCGAAAAGAAAAAAACAGTTAACACGGTCTACAATGAATTTTTCAAACTTTAAAGTAAATAATATCTCTTTTTTTATTTGTGTTAATAATTCAAATTTTGAAGTTAACAATTCTTAACATCCACGTATTAATAATATAGTTTATAAGGTGATTTTTTGAAATTTAAAGTGAAGATTTTTTTTACTCTTTATTTAATATTACTTTACGAACTTAACAATTCTTTTTAATAAATATTAAATTTTATACTTTTCTTAGCAATGTCATCATAAACGCGTGTTTTCGAATTAATATATATATAGATACCAGTGCCTTAGAGATTTTAATTTATTTATATCACATATTCACATGACACGCGAGTGTTTTATGTTTTAAATTTTTACAAAATCAGTTTTCTACTGGTTTTCCTTTCAAGTTTAGGGTATTTTGATATAATTTACAATTAATTTTGTGACTCCCGATAAAAATATTTGAAAATTCTTTATTGTGAAAATAAGTTTTATTGTAATTAGAACAAATGATATTCCGATTGCGTGTACAATTCTCAATATTATTCTTTTAGTATTTTTAATGAATGTTACTCTTTTTCAAATCACGCATAATATGCAAGTGTGTGTGTGTGTGTGTGTATAATGTTAACAACGAAATAAAAATGAAAATTTATTCAGATTTAAAAATAGTTAAAAAATCAAATTATATGGTAAAAATAATTATGAAAATTGATTAATAATTTTTCCATAATATAACATATAAATGAATTTAGCTTTAATTTGAGCAAATTCAATTATTGCAAATAAAAAACATTTCAACATTTATTATCTTGTCAATCTTTACCAAACTTGATCGATTGTCATAAAAAGAAATAAAAAAGGCCGTAATTTATTTTGAAGTTTGTATAGGATACATCTATCTTTATATTATTATCGATTATACGTTTTAACTAAATATTTTTTTTCTTCAAATGTTATTTGAGGGAAAAACAACAACACGGAAATAAGTATGACATTTTCGAAATGTTTAGAACTTGGAAAACATTGATTGAATATTAAACTGGAAAACAGATCAAATTTCTTAGGACAAATAATAGACTTAAATTTTGTAATAACTCTTTTTATAAATTTTGCGCCGAGTCCGACATTCAAAGCCATCGGACTATTCCGTATACCCCGCAATAAAATGGGGTTAAGAAATGCATAAATCGTACACTACTCGAAAGAATTAGATGTATGTTGTTCACTTCAGGTCTTTCAAAAAGGTTTTGGGGCTAGGCCTTATTAATGGTTGCATATTTGATTAATAGGTCCCCTCCACGCCTTTGAATGGTAGATGTCCTGAGGTAATTTAGTGTGAAAAAGAGATTGATTATTCAAACTTGCGTATATCCGGTTGTGCTATATTCTTTCATCAAAAACTTGATAAGTTTGAACCTCGTTAGGGTGTTAATGGTTATGGGTTGTGGCTTAGGAATGAACTGGGTTTTAAAGTTATTATTAGTCTTGATGTGATTTTCAATGAGTCTAAGTTTCCATGTTTACCTGTTTTTGTAATTGTTGTTAATGAACCTGGCCCAACTCCAAGTGAGATGGAACCTTTGCATGTTAGTTATTTTGATTATTCTCAAAATATGCTTGTTGAAACTGAAATGTGCTTGTTGATGTCTGTTGATATTCCTGAAGATTTACCTGCTGAAAATGTTCAAACCTCTGATATGCATATAAAAAACATTGACAATGTTCCTAACACGCATGTGTTAGATGATTATCAACTTACTAGGGATAAGGAGAAAAGGACTCGTTACAAATATGTGCCTTTACGTGATTATCATCTGACTTCATATGCTTTTAGTGTGTTTCAGTCTATTGATAGTAGTGAACCAAAAACATATCATGATGCCTTGAAATCTTTGAATTCTCATGCGTGATTAAATGCTATGAATGATGAGATGAACTTTTTGTATGTTAACTAAAAGTGGATTCTTGTGGTGTAGATTGTAAGTGGTTGTACAAGGTAAAGCATGAGAACGAAGGGGTTAGATTTACGGCTAGACTTGTAGCTAAGAGGTTCACTCAAAAATAGATGGTGGATGATACGAAAATTTTTGCTTTTGGTCATTAAATTCACCACAGTGCGTATTATGCTTGCATTAGTTGCTCAATTTGATTGGGAGTTGAAACAAATAGATGTTGAAACTGCTTTCTTGTATAATGAGTTATATGAGAAAAATTTTATGAGGCAACGAGAAGGCTTTGCGACTATAATTGGAAATTGTGACTAAAATTGTAAAAGCATGGCGAGCTTTGTGACTATAAATGAAAAAGACGTTGGTGGTTTTACAATGCGAGATATAGATAGTGTCTCTAATATAGAGTTGTTATTATTATAAAACATATTGTTAATTTAAGGACACAAGTCATTCAAAGAGTAACAAATTTGATGACACTAATACTAAAACGTGTCTTCATTTTAGAGATGCAGATTTGAAAAGCGACACATTTGCAAAGACTTCCTAAAAATGTTTTGAATTTGACAACACTACTTCATTAAAAACATTTTTAATTTAGTGATACAACAATTGATAAGTGTTATTAATATTTATTATAATCGTGACATAAAACAGTGTCAAAAAATTCATTTCAATGACACAATAGAAAAGAAGAAAAAAAAAAGCGCCACACTATAAAACTTGCCTATGCATACATTTTGCATCACAAATAATTTCATAATATCAAGTTTAACAACAAAATTTGTGATACTTTTACGAGCATAGGAAGAGATTTGTTATGCTAATAAGCGGCCTAAACCAGGAAAAAAATATCACTACACCCTTTCTATTGTAGCAGATCCTGACAGATAGTGAGAGTATAAAATAAAGGGCAACACTCTTGTTAGGTCAGGCTAACGGAATATCCGTTAAACCAAAATTTCATACCAATACATTATAGTACAAAACCCAATATTTCATAGCACGAGTCAGAAATTTATGAAAAATTAATACTTTCGAGTACAAAAATCAATACATCACAGTACAAAAACCAATACATTATAGTATCGAATCAAATAGCCTAACGGGTCATAACCCGTTACTCTAGACTAACACAAACATTTGCCAAAAATAAAACTCTTCCTCCGAGTGATGTTGTTGCTTTAAATACTTGTGAAAATCAAATACAATATATATATATATATATATATATATATATATATATATATATATATATATATATATATATATATATATATATATATATATATATGGATGGGTTCAAATGGGAACCATATCATTATATGCGAACCTGCGAAATAGTACTTTTATTATATAAAAGCAGTGCTTTTATTATACAATTTTAATGCTTTTAACCAAATAAGGAAATACACAAAAAATTTGATCCATCCATTTAATTATATCTAAGGCCCATAATTGACCCTAAACTCACATATAAGGACATTTGAACCTAATCCTCTCTCTCTCTCTCTCTCTCTCT
>BMAC01000301.1:1048212-1103229 GCA_014905375.1 Phtheirospermum japonicum | reverse complement strand
CGGTTTAAATGACCGTTAATTGGTAGTTTCTCAATAGGCTTTGAGGGAAAGCCCCAATCTTCAGAGCAGTGTACGAATATAAATTTCTTCCTACAAGCTTTGTTGGAGGAAGGGATTCCATTCAAAAACTGAACTCTAGGTCTGGCGCATAGGTAAAAGCAGCCTGGGGGAGAGTCTTTGGCCTGGAAGAGCTGATAAAAGGTTTGGGCTGTAGGGTCCAGGCCAGCGTACCGCATGGCCAGGTTATAGCCTATGATAATTCGGAAAGAGTTGGGGACAAATTGGTGAACAGGGATTTTATATAGACGGGCGATTCCCAGCATCAGAGGGTTCACCGGGAGGTGCAATCCCACTTGAAATTGATCGGCGAAGAAAGTTAGATGATCGGCTGGTGCTTGGCATGCCAGAACACCGGGCCGGGGATTAACCAGACAAAACTCCTCGGTGATCTTATACTTATAACGGAGTTCCTCGACGAATTTGTCGCTGAGGACAAAGGAAATATTGGGGTGGCTAGGAATAGGCGGTGTATATTTGAAGGACGGCGGTGAGGAAAGGGCGGATGCCATGGCAGAGGAGTTGGACGACGTATCGGAAGATGTCGCGGCCACCAGAGAAGGAGTAGAAGAAGATGATTGAGTAGACATTTTTGAAGAGAAAAGGATCGGAAGGGTACCTGGTGATGGGAGTAGTCGGAAAACATCAAGCTTGAAGATTTTACCGCCGTTTAAGAAAGAGAGAGGGAAAGCGAAAATATTTTATCTGGAGAGGATAAGAGAGTGAGAAATGAAAGTAATCCTGGAGGGAGAAGAAAAGAGAGTTTTTGAGAAATTGATTTCATAGAAAATCAGGATTTGATGGGATTCCCTCATTTAATGCTTGTCACAAGAAACAGTACCCCAGGTGGTGAGATGTAATGCCAACCGTCGCTGGATACAAAACGTTACATGTCATCTACTATGATTCAACCTAATCAAGAGGCGAATTTTTCGGGATTTGTGTAGATACGCACTAGTGCAAAAAAGGCGATTAGAGGCGGTTCAAAACAGCCTTTAGAGGCGGTTATGAACCGCCTCTAATACTAGCGACGCTTAAAGTAAAAAAATTTGGGCGACGGTTCAAAACCGCAGCTTAAAATTGGATTCGGGTGGCGGTTCTTCTCTAAGAACCGCTGCTAATAGCGTTTCTTAGCTAAGAAGCGCTGCTAATAATTACTGATAAATAACATCAGTTTTTTGAGGAATCGATGCCATTAACATTTAGAGAACATTAACATCGGTTTGAATATAACCCGTCTAAATTCTAAAATAATAATTAAAAAAAAAGAATTAAATGTCCATTCTATTTTACCAATCCTCGTCCCAACGTATAAATACCAAACAATTGCCATGAAAATTAAAATTAATCAACATCAAATGTTAACAAAGCATTCAATATAATTAAAAAAAATATTTTACATTACAATTTTACAAGAAAAAAAGAAAATACAATTAAGCCAACAATGACTTCTCAGACGGCGGCTGAATACTGAAGTCGTACCTCGGCCCAAGCTCGTCATCTTCAACGTCCTTTTGACCCTCGCCTTTCATGATCATCGTGTCCTCAATCCGGACCTTGATGTTCTCCTTGCCCACTCCCGGCATGTCAACTCGCAGGAAGAGACCATAAAATGTGTCCTTTTTCTTTCAAGTTTTCGCGAACAGTCTCGACGGCGGCACGACCGATGACTTAGTCTCCTTCTACGGAGTGAACTGAAACGGAAATATTTCTAATTTAAAACTTTTAAAGTAAGAACTCAAAAGCAAACACATAATAAGAGAGATTAACAAAATAAAGCCATTTCAAATCAAATTCTAAGCACATAAGAGGTTGGTAAACGACCTTCATCAATGGATATAATTAAATTAGAGAAATAAGATTACATACCAGTGGCCGCTATAATTCATCCTGGCGTCAGAGACAAAGAAAGAATATAGTCATCATGACAAAGGACTATTAAATGAACTTGAAGAGAGAAAGATAAACAATAAAATGACTATTAAGTCGGTCTCACTTACAAGTACAAAGAGTTGAAAGCCGCAATGGCAAACAATGCCACGCCTATGTTGGCTCCAAGGTGTACTAGAATAGCATAAGAAAAGCTATATCAATAAATTGAATAAGTGTAACAAAGAAACCCCGCAATGTCCAAGCTACACCATGTCCCATTGTTTTTTCAAAACCTCGTGTCTTAATTTGCAGTTTTGCACAGAAATCTACGCATGCCAAATTGTCAATGCATAAGATTAGATAAATACGCTGACTACGGAAATTTTTGTTATAGTTAGTGGACCTTTTTCTTAATTATTTATTTATTTATTTATTTATTTATTTATTATTAGTCAGTGTGGACTTCAAATTAATTAATGTAATGGGAGGTTCATCATCTATGCTTCAATTTATAATATAAATTTGTCCACATCGAAAGTATTTTAACCAACACCGATAACTTTCGATAGAAAGAAAAATTATCTCTCAAGTCTTTAAAAACAACTTCTGACAATATTCACAGCAAATATACGCACACACAGGAAGTTTCACATTGTGGGACAGGATATACTGATTAGCTAGTTAGTTATGGAGCTGTTTTTTAATCAATTTCAGTGAGTATATTTATTTTATAACACTCTCACCCCAAGTCGGCCGAGATCCACTCCCTTAGAGTCAGGGCGTTCAGCATGGTCTCAGCTGTAGTGAAAGTTTTTGATACCACCACAACTACAATACATCAAAACAATAAGAAAGAGCTATTAAGCTCCGGGAAAGTAAACCTCGACCATGGCTGGCAAAATGTTATTATGAAATTATCTAATAAATAGACAAAATACCTAAAGTTGTTTCAGGATTTAACCCTGCAATGTTCCTCGCGACATCAATTGGATCGGCATTTGCAAGGCTTTAACAGAAAAAAGCAAAATTGAGAGAATGAGAAAACATTTTGATTTTCATCTTAAATAACAAACCGGACTTGGACTTGAATAAAAACTCAAAGCAATTAATTTAGGAAGATACGGCGGGGTTATACTTACAAACGCAGCTTGCGACCTTTCGTGAATTCAGAAGCTTCAGGGTCTGCAAGTTAACAGGTTATATGAGATGTTAGCCATGTTAAAGTTGTAGACACATACAAATTGTTAGACACAAATAATCACTATAATTACCAGTTTAAAGTGCTGTATGAACAAAAAGAGGGACGGATCTGTTTTCTGTGTTGTTTATCTAATGATTCCACAATACCATTAAAATAAAAATAAAAAATAAGACGAATATCAGAGGAAAATATTTCAAAGATATAAAGGAAAATTTACGATAACTACTGGTCATATTTGATTAAATGATAATATGGACAAGGGATACCAGTTGATATTATTATTTTTCAATTTTATTCAGACAAGAACATGTCAACTCGCAGTGGATTTTCTCTTTAATAGTACAAAAAGTAATGCCAAATTAAGATTAATAAATTCATCGAGACAAAAATCTTCTCTCTGATTCGAATATATTCAAATTCATTTACCAGACAAAGAAACTAAAGAGAGACTGAATTTTCATTCAAGATCAAAGCATTGCTTAAAATTCAGTTGTTTTTAGTTCTTGAAAACTAAAAACGTAAATAATCCTAACAAACAACTGACTTGAAAATTAAAATTCAGTTGTTCGACTAGTTATTGTTGACGGTAAAACGCCCCAAAATTTTCACGTACCTTAAATATCAGACCCATCGAAACGAGAAACTACACCGGGCATTACAACGCAAACCTCCTCTGAAGATGTGTCTTGCGTAAGATCTTGTTTGATCCCGCGCACCCGTAGCTTAAGAATCTTACCAGGCCTTCATGAGCAGCTTTCATTTTTCTTGCTTCGCGCACTTCAGACTCCTGGTTATATTATACTGGAAAGATATGCATCAAAATGAAAATCCCAGTCATGTATCACATAGTACGTAAGAGAACACAAATGGTGAGGAAAGAAAAGATTTATGCCCAATGTGCTAAAGCTTGGCTTTTGGATAAGATGACGCCTGACAGAAGAAGCAATTTTAGTGCAGAAGAAATAAGCAAAATGATGAGGAAATATATGATGAGAAAAAAATAATCTACATTCCACTTTCTCAAGCTAAAGAAATATATGATGAGGAATTCAGACTAAAAAAAATCACCTTGGACAGTGCTTCACCAATAAGCAAAATGTAATGTACTGACATCAGCAGTTATTCTAGAAACTGACAGCTTTGATTCACTTCTCATATGAACAAGGTCACTCTGAAGACGATTCTTTTCCCTGGCTATGCTTTCTGATAGAGTACGTAGGTTTTCCTCTGCTAGGCTTGCTTTTTCTTCAGCTTTGGCTGCTAATGACTCTGCTTTTTTGCGAAGATCCATCTCATTYCRAAACTTCACCTACAAAATAAAGAGGATAAATGAAAAAATCACAATCAAAAGAACAGGTACCAAATGGTTTTTACAAATTATATGAGAAATATACAAACAACTCCAACTGTACTCAACTAAGTAGAGACGGAGAGTTCTCAACCGCCTTACAACACAACAAAAAATTGTTAAGACTGAAGACATGAATTAGTACGGGTTTTAACCGGTAAAGTGGACTCCAAAACCTATGAGGCTTATATGCATTAAAATCATTTAACTACTGCATATAAAAGGCAACGACCATTTTTTGTTTGTTTGTTTAAGCAAAGTAGTTCACATGTACAATAGTACATTTCCTCATTAATAATAAAGAATATGAAACTTTGAAAAGTGCAGATGTTTACAAATACCAGAGGACTATATAAATCCATTCATTAATAATACTCATGCCAAAAAAGTAACAAAAATTCCAATGACAGAATGTAAATAAATATAGGCCAGAAACTCTAATGGGATTATCAATAAATGCACAACCGCCCAACATTTAAAATTTTAGTTTTTTTGGAAAATAAACCATAAATGAACACAAGAAAATGACAACGTCTATTAAAAAAAATATCAAAACTAAATTGTAGAGTTTATTCCACATAATAAAAGTCTAAAACATAGAAAATTAATATTAAAAGCCATGATCAATAGCTCTGTTCACTGGGTGACAAAACTTCAACATACTGTGACACAATGATAAACCATCTAAACTATTAAGTTGATTCAACACAAAAGTTAATTCAAACGATAATCACAAATGCTGCTCTGAGGTTTAGCCTTTATTATTAAGAAAAACAAAAAACAATTATGCTTCAGAATTATAAATATCCACCTTGACATGTTTTTATTTTACAAATCGCAAAACTTGAATAAATAAATAAACAACTCCTATGCAGCTAAGCAGACAAATTTAACATTTATTAAAGATGATAAATAAAACCAAGACAAAAATTTATTCTAAAATTGTACCTGTGTGATTGACTTGTTAGAAGCAAACTCATCAACATTTCCAATATTGACCTGAACGGGATTCACCAGTAAATCCGAAGCAGTCCTTTGCACTTCCTTTGGCCACCTAAGACCACGAAATTACCGAAAGGCCATATCCGCGCCTGAAGAGAGACTCCATTTTTTGGGTTCCGATTATGTCCTTGAGGTAATCGTAGCTGGGAGCTAATCTGTTCTCTAAGCTTCTCGTCAACAGATAAGGGTATCTAGAAAACATAGCAACGGCGTCATTTTGGGAAACGCCGGCGAACCGCGAGAAAAATTGGATCTTGGGTAGAAGTGATTTCTCGGGGTTTGATAGCAGAAATTGGGTACGGCCTTCACGAGATCGGCGATTTGGGTTTTGGTAAACCCCTGTTTTTAGAGGAAATTAAGAACGGAGTTTGGTTTATCAGGGCTATCGAAATGTAATTTTTTAGAAGCGGAAATAGCGTTCTCCGGCGACAGGCCACATGAACTCACCAAGTAGGAAATAACGTACTCTTTTTCCGGCGGTTTTTGTACCGCTTTCGGGAGTTGAAAGTGAAGAATTGGAACTTTTGAAACTGCATAAGTTTGCGGGGCGTTGATTTCGATGTATCCTTGATACAATTGATCGAAGTAGCATATTGAGTATTGCAGTAATATGGTGATATATACACAATGGAAAGAGATTGATTAGTTTAGGAGTTAACGCTTCATCGCCGAGGCTATTCAACCATGGGCGGACAGAGAAGAAGGTTAAACCCTAGTTTCAGAGTTGGACGAACAAAATTAGGGATGCCGATGGATGCGTTCTGAATTTATTTGAGTTATAGGTGGCGGTTGTAATTTTCAACCGCCTCTAATAGTTAACTTCGGGCGACGTTCCTTCGAATGACCGACGCCAAAACCAGAGAATATTATTAGCAGCGCTCCTCTAAATAAGCGCCGCCCGAACTCAGTATTGGTGGCGCTTCATAAATGGCGCTTCTTTAGCAAACCGCCTCTTATAGTATTATTGGTAGCGTTTGGTATTTAACAAACGCCACCCGGACAAAAATTTTAATTTTTTTATTTTCATAAGCAGCGGTTCTTACTTAACAAGCGTCACCTTTGCACTTTTTGCAGCGGTTCCTCTTTGAACTGTCACCAATCAACTTTTTTCCACTAATGACGGGAATTGAGAAAAGCGCGTGGAACCCTAGTTGCTCCTAAAGGAAGACCTAATAGAATACAGATCTACCCCAACCATTTCGGGGGGGACGAGTTGATATAGCCTGAATAAGGAGACCGGGGTTGAGGTAGATCTGGATAAAGTCAAGATAAGAATTTGACAAGAACTGGAGGGATTACCCTGCTGGGGGATCCTGAGCTAATCTGAATTCTCGGATGAGATTTAGAGAGGTCAGACCTGCCTGAGTCGCGAAGATCGCTATTGAACATGGACCATAAAGGGTTGATGGGAGCAGCCTCGTAGGAGGGCTGACCTGAGAAAGGTTAGGTCATATGACCTGAGACAAAGGGAACACGTGGGTCCGCTTGTCGTGATTATTCGCCTAACGGCCCGATATACGCAGATTCTGTTTCTGAAATCTCGAAAAGGTCTCCACTAGAGAAAGCTATAAATATCACAACCCCAAAGTTGAGAGAGGTATGACATTTATGGTGCCTTCTTCCTATTTTTACTAAAATATACAAAAAATGCTTAGCTAACTTAAGTATCGGAGAGGTTTCCACCGAAAAACCTCCGGTGGTCCTTTCTAACGTATTTTGTGGTGCAGGTCAGGCTGTCCTTAGGGAAGACCTGAATAGCTTGAGTATTTTTCTAGGTGAAACAGGGTCCACTTCTTATAATGAGTCCGTATGGTCAAATCATAACCATCGAATACATTACATCCAATGGATATATATTAGTTTGGGTGACAAATACATCTCCATCTTTCTAAATGTGCATCAATAGATATTTAAATATGCACCAATTAATATTTAAATGAACATTTATATTTCTCTCTCTCCTCAATTAATAATTCTGCTCTATTGAAATCTCTCTATAAGTCTCAAAAAATATAATATTACTAAGATAAATTACACCATATTATTCCTTACGATCTAAGGAACAATACCCATACAATTTTTCCTAACAATTCTGTACATTTAAAAGTTCTAATTGAAATTATTACGAAAAGCCAAATAATAAAAAAATAGAAATTCACTGCACATTTAGAAGTACATTGATGCATTATTAGAATGATAATAATGTTTGCATTATATGTCATGTTTTTCCAAACCAGTTTCCAACAGTTTTGTTGCACATTTAATAGTTTGTTAATGCACATTTACATGTCCGATGATGCACAATTAGTAGTAAAAGTATACAATACTAAATGATATATATTTATTAGTCAACCATCCTCCATCCAATTTACATCCATCAGATCTAAACCTATTGAATGGTTGCGATTTGGCCCTGCAGACTCATTTTAATAATTGGACCCATTGGATCCAATTCCTATATATATAAATATATATATATATATATATATATATATATATATATATATATATATATATATATATATAGGGTGGGTTCAAATGGAAACATGTCATTATATGCTAACCTGCGAACTAGTGCTTTTATTATATACCAGCAGTGCTTTTATTATACAATCACAGTGCTTTAGTAATATTTCTAGTTATATATACTAGTAATGTTTTTATTATACAATCCTAATGCTTTTGATTAAATAAGGAAATACACAAAAAAATCTGATCCATCCATTTAATTAGATCTAAGGTCCATAATTGACCCTAGGTTCACATATAAGGAACATGGTTCTCATTTGAACCTAATCATATATATATATATATATATATATATATATATATATATATATATATATATATATAGGGTTGGGTTCAAATGGAACCATGTCAATATATGCGAACCTAGGGACCAATCCTGACCATTAGATTGGATAATCTCGATGGTTGAGAACATGACACGTCAGCAGGGTAATTATGGAAAATATTGAATTAATTTAATTAAAAGGGTATTTTGGACAAATATCAGCATTTCGAAAAGAGCACTGCATTGCTCTCTAGAAAGCACACGGGTAAAAAAAAGCACTGCGATGTGTACAAAAAAGCATCACAAATTTCGTTTTAAAATAAATGTAATTAAATTTAAAAACCTGAATATTAAAAGTATCGCATGTGATTAATTTTAGCACTACATTATTGTATAAAGAACACTGTTAAAATACGAGTAAGAATTTTGGATTTTTACTATATTTTAGTTCTTTTATACTTTTTTTAATATTATTGCAGCGCTTTTTTACTACACTATCACTGCTTTTTCGATTGGCGAGAATTCTATGGTTTAAAACCGTCCGAAATCCGGTGTTTTATTATATAGATACAGTGCTTTTGACCTGCACGACCACTGCTTTTTATTTTTCAACCATCCCTGCCGCTGATTACAACCATACGACTCTAACAACATCACAAATCACCGACACCAAAATGAATTCCGACGATTCTATGCCGAACCCCAAAACGAACCAACACCACAGCCCGCAAATGGATCCTTGCCCCAACCCCAAAACGAACCAACTAATCGCATCTTTTTTATACGTTAGTTATTAAAAACTTGCAACTTTGTTGACCTCAAAATTGTCAATCAAATGCCAATTCAACTGGCCCATCAAAAAAATAAAATAGAATAGTTTGTCTAAAACTCTAAATTCGGCCCATTTACTTGGGCCCATGAGCCACGGCCCATTCTTTTCTCCCTACTCTGATCATCATCTACCTTATCCATGACCAACACTTGGTCCACCACCACACACACACACTCTCTCTCTCTCTCTCAACCCGAAGAAGATGTTATCCATGTCAGTTCAACCAAGTATCAATGGCACATTGCCATCTCCATTTTCCACCACTAAATTACACTACCAATTATTACAAGACTCGTACAAATGTCAGCTCGAGCGGTAGCAAACATCCGAGTGGCACAGAAGCAGTACAATCGGTGAAGAAGAGTGACGATTCACATGAAGTTTCAAAAGCAGCTTGCGAAGCTAATAATTCTACCTGATTCGCAGCGACGTATCGATGAGCTCAAAATTTCCCAACTCATCGCCGACTTGCGCCGTGCCGTGGCCGACATCGCGCAGATCCAATTCACTCTCCAAAGCCCTAGGTACCCGGCCCGATCGGCGATGGCGTTTGGCTCCAGTCGATTCGAGACCGCCGCCGCTGCCAAAACGCCGCGGGTGTGCTTCATCGCGGCTGTTTCCTCGCCTCCGTCGCTGCAAAACGCCGCCTCCGCCGCTGCAAAATGCCATCGCCCGCCTCGCTATTCATTGGGACGCTGCCGTCGAGACGGGGTGGGTTAGGGGTTTAGGGATGAGCGGCCGATTTTGGGGAGAGAGGGATGAGCGGCCAAGCGGCCGATTTTGGGGGGAGAGAGGGATGAGCGGCGATTTTGGGGGAGAGAGTGAGGGAAGGGTTTGTGTTAGAGACGGGGTGGGTTAGGGGTTTAAATTGATTAAGATGGTTATGTAAATTTACATAAACACCCCTGTCCTTCTATATATATAATTTAATGAATTTAAATAATGGAAAAAATCTGGTCCACACGAATTATTAGATCTAAGGTCTGGATTGGTCCCTAGGTTCGCATATATTGACGTGGGATCTATTTGAACCTAATCCTATATATATATATATGCTAGTTTAATAGCTGCATATTATGCCAGATTTCAAAAAGGGTAACACTCATTAAATATACAAAAAGAATAATATTGAAACTGCTACACACAAATCGTAACATTATTTTTCTATTTACAAAAAGATTATTATTCACGATAAATAATTTTTACACATAAATTGGAGTATTATTTGTTCTAATTAGAGTAAGACTGATTTTCACAATAAATAAATTTTAATTATTTTTACCCGGGGGTCACGAAATTAGTTGTAAGACATAGTAAAATACTCTATACTTGAAAGGAAACGCGTAAAAAATTGAGTTTGTAAAAATGTAAAACATACAACACCCGAGTGTCGCATGTAAATATGTGATATAGAAAATTAAAATCTATAAGATGCTGATATTAAAAAACGTGATATATTTAACTTGCAGTGTATGTAATATTATATTATTATTATTATCTTGTGTTCTTTTTTCTTTTTATTTATGCGTAATACATTAATTTGTTCATATAGATACATATAACGTGTTTGTCAATGCATTTTATTGGAATTAGATAAGGATATTTAGAATATATTTAATATTTATTTTTCTAGGTGTAATAACTTGTTATTATTAGTTTCTGTTGTTGTTGTTGTTTCTCTCTCTCTCTCTCTCTCTCTCTCTCTCTCTCTCTCTGCATAATAATAGTTTTTTATATAAATTTTAATGTCATTCCCAATACATTATAGTAGGATTAGATATCCAGATTTAAGTTTATATATTTTATATTTATTTTCCTTTTATAATAATTTTATATAACTCGTATTTTTTCTAAATAGAATATTTAAAATTCTAAAAATAAATTTATTTCAACTTTTATTATAAATACAAATTAATTCAACTTATATAGATTTTTCTAATTAAATATGACCTATTTATTTTATATTAGTATAATAAAGTAAGATATTGAATTATGAGAGAGTATACCATGGATCCAGGTGCACCCTGTAATGAAATTTATCATCACATATAACTGACATATATCATCACATATAATTGGTACATATCATCATATATAATTGATATATATCATCTCAAATAATTTAAATTCTAAATTTAAAATCTAAAATCCTAAAATTAAAAAATAAACCTAAAACAAAAAATTAAATCCTAAAAATGGAAAATTAATTCATAAAATAAAAAACTAAACCCCGAAATTGAATATTAAACTCTAAACTCTAAATTTCTATCATATATCATCACATATAACTGACACATATCATCACATATAACTAACACATTTCATCACATATAACTGGTAGAATGATAGAATTTTGTCGTGACCCTAAAATGGAAAATTAAATAAAACAAATGAAAAATTAAACTTTCAAATGAAAAATTAAACCCTAAAAATAGAAAACTAAACCCTAAAATGTAAAATTAAATCCTAAAATGGAAAAGTAAACCCTAAACTCTAAAATTTTGTCACATATCATCACGTATAACTATCATATACCATGACGTATAACTGTCATATATCATCAAGTATAACTGAATGATACATGATGGACCTAATAAATTGCCTTGAATTAGATAAAATATGATATAAAAAAATATTGAATTAGGTAACATATAGTAAAAGAAAAATATTAAATTAGAAAAAATATAATGATAGAAAATATTAATTTAGGTAAAAACATATAAAAGAAAAATATTAAATTAAGTGGATATTAGGTTCGGTGAAAATAAAGCACAATTTTCTTTTCCAAAGTTAATAAAACAAACATATAAGATATGAGGATTTTGCATTTTATATATATATATATATATATATATATATATATATATATATATATATATATATATATATATATATATGGTTGGGTTCCGGTGAAAATGAGTTCGTGGGTGAGAAATGAGAATGAATCCCAGTCATTATATCTAATCTAATCTAATGGATCTAATTTAATCAAACAAATTAAAAACTTAAAATGCAAGCAGGAAATATTTTGGACCCCAAATCTGAAATCTCTTCTAATCCCAAATCTGGCGCTTATCGGGCTTGTACGCTACGCAAAGTGCGTCTTCTACGGATCCTCCATGCCTAGGGTTGCCACCAGGCGGCAGAGATCGGCGTCGGAGGTGAGCCTCTCGGCGATTTTTGGTGTCCAATCTCTCTACCTGATGCGGGATCCTGTGGTGGCAACATGCTCGAAGACAGGTCAGGCACTGTCCCACACGCAGCTAATCCCTAATTTAGCCTTAAAGAATTTGATAGGTATGTGGAAATCTCATATCCCCAGATCTGGAAACTCCACCATCGGGGCACGACGACTAGACTGGACAGGGGCGATGGATTGACCATTGATGTTGCTCCAATTTTTTTCTTTTTGTTTGTTGAGTGTGTGTAATGGAGTCTGAATGATGATTCTTTGGTTTCTTTTTTTTTTCCGCCTTATTTATTTTTTTTCTACAAATTTTTTGTTTGTAAAATATCAAAAAGATGGGCGAGTGATGGCCGTAGCAAAATGGTGTTTTCACGTGTTATGATTAAAAAAATTCTGCACGTATTATCGTCTTATGTGGTTGACGTCTGATGCAAGTGTGATTTATTTTGTGCACACATGTCAGTTTGTGCACATTAATGTGTTCCCTTATGCACGTCCGTCCAGTAGCTATGGTGTTTGCACGTGTTATGATTGAGAAATTCTGCGTGTGTTGTCGTCTGATGTCGTTGTCGTCTGATGCAAGTGTGATGTGTTTGTGCACAAGTAAGTATCAGTTTGTGCACATTAATGTATTCACTTGTGCATGTTTGTTTGGTGTTTGCACGTGTTATGATTAAATAATTTTGCGCGTATTTTCGTCTGATGTCATTGCTATCTGATGCAAGTGTGATGTGATTGTAAAACTTGAATAACATTTTTTGGAGATGTTATGCACAATAGGGCTAGAAAATGTGAATTCGGGTGTTCTTACTATCAAGCACATGGAGTCATATATGGAGGCCGGTCTGAAGGCCAACAGGAGATAAAAAAATAGTTAAATTGTATGCGGAAGAAGTATTGTCATTCGTTGGTATGCGGAGAGATAAATGAGTTGAAGAATGCAAACGTGCAATTATGATTTTTTTTTTCTGAAATTATCATTTCGTCCACTTGTATAATTCTAATTCTGATTATGATTTGAATAAGATATATGTTTACAACGTGCGGTTAAATAAAGGACAGTAGAAAAGAATTTACTTCAGTTTATTTTATTCTATTTTTGTGTGCACAATTTATTGCATTATTGTGCAGATTTTATTGCACAATTGTGCACATATTGGCATATACTTGTGCACATAAACATAACCCACCTAAAACTCATGTTCCATCACAAAAGTACAAAAGCACACTTCCACCATTACATACAATCAACTAGAAAAAGAAATCTGTCAAACTGAACCAAATTATCGATTCATTTTCTGGATGTCTTACAATTTCCAATATTTTACTGTAATAAACTATGGTATATTACATATCAATAAACAAACCAAAGAAATACGATAAAAAGGAAAAAGAATCTTAGTTCTGAAACACGGACAAACCATAGTTCAATCTCATATTTAGTACCAAAAGTCCAATAGATCAATAACTTAAACAAGAATTCATGAATGCTACTGTGTAGATTTATTAAACTACTGCGCATATTTTATTGAATGGGTTGCACAAGAATTATGCTCACTTGTGCACAAACCAATTTACAAAATTAAGAGAAAAAATAAGAAAACAATATTAAGGGTCGGTCTTCATATATGAAGACCGACCCTTAATATTGTTTTCTTTTTTTTTTTTCTTAATTTTGTAAACTGGTGTCGTTTGATATCATTTTAGTTGATGTAGGTGAGATGTGGTTTGTGCACAAGTAAATACCAATATGTGTACAATTATGTATTAACTTGTGCACAATAGTTCAGTAAAAATTGTGTACATGTTATGAAGTTTTAAATAATTTTCTGTCGCATTATCTGTGGTGTGTGTACTATTTATGAACTGATTCATCAGAAATATTGCAGGTAATGTTCTTCCCAAAATTGGCAGTATCTACTATGCTCAAAACAAGGCTATAAGAACCACTTATTTGTACATTGTAATTTTTTTGGGGTGATATATCTGACAATTGATCCATTGCCTCATTCCTCAAATCACCCAAAAAACTGCAATGTACAAATAAGTGGTTCTTATAGCCTTGTTTTGAGCATAGTAGATACTACCAATTTTGGGAAGAACATTACCTGCAGTATTTTCTGATGAATCAGTTCATAAATAGTACACACACCACAGATAATGCGATAGAAAATTATTTAAAACTTCATAACATGTACACAACTTTTACTGGACTATTGTGCACAAGTTAATACATAATTGTACACATATTGGCATTTACTTGTGCACAAACCACATCTCACCTACATCAACTAAAATGATATCAAATGACAACACATATAGAATTGTTAAACCATATGTGTTATACTGTGCACAAAATAATACATCACTTTGCACATAATGAAACATAATTGTGCACAAATACATCAAGCTGAATCTCAATATTGAGAATATAAAAATTAGCATTCATCATCAATGCTCTTCCTAATCATCCTGTGCATCCTAATAAACTGTACATCTTTCGTCAGTTTTATTCAAACAGATTAAAACCAGGTACAGACTAAAAGGGCACAATGCCAAATAATCGAATAATGCAAAGTACTAAAAGTGTAATCATTTGTCTCTTAATGCTGAACAATTAACCAAAAAGTTGAGGAAGGAAAATACAGAAATATACGGAGAGCAAAAATGAATTAACTAATCCTTAATTCCAAGTTAAGACATAGGTGAAAAATACCTTAAGTTACAATTAAAATTCTCATCACTCTCACTGTCCCAATCGTCCAAAATCTTGAGGTGACCATACCTAAACACCAAACAATAATGGGTTCTTAAGTTACACAGTTGAATACAACACATTTAACACAATACAGATTTTCTAACCAAAATTATTCATAATTTTAATCAAATTATCAAACTTGAACTCCAAACCCCAAACCCCTCGGTGTTACAAGTTGCAGAGAATGTTAAAATAATAAGAACTTACTCTACAAAATACTTTGCCAAGAACCAGACCATAATCAATCGGGCCGAGTTGTCGTGAATCATTAGACGAGTAGATGTTATCTCCCTGAATCCACACATGACCCTTTGGTACCTATTGTAAACAAATAAGGATTGTAACACCCCATATTAGTGCATTATATCTTCATTACAATTAAGGAGCAGATTTTAATAGCCATTTCATAGTTATAATTTGAACAATAAAGTGATTTACGAAAAATAAAATAAAAATTGTTGATAATAATAATAATAATAAAATTAAGAAAAAAATAAAACAAAAAAAATTCAACAACTATTAGCATTATTCATATTCATATCCGTACCACTAATGAGGTAGAGAGATCACTGCGACTAGGATCCGCCAAAAATGCCACCGTATCGCCCTCCACTCCTAAAACGCGCTTCGTTATGGTTTTCATAGGGTTTTCCGGCGACCGAACCAAAACGACGTCGCCTGGACCCACCCTCCCTAGCCTGTGCGACAGCTTCTCAACCAGCAAAATGTCGCTGGAGAAATTCAACGTCGGGAGCATGCTCGGACCATGAGCCTTTCAGCAAATTAAACATCAATTTTACCAATTAATAAATGTCGGAAAAGCTCCATGAGCTGTCGGAATCTGGGCCCGAAATTCGAACGGCCAAACGGCCGCCACTCCTATCGCCATCCACAACAGCCACGCCGCCGTCTGGAGGTAGACACCGCTTGCCTAGCAGTCGGTCGCTCCAACCACCGGCATCTCCAAGGCCGTGGCCCAGCAGCAAAGTCCGACGGTGCAGTGGGAGGCGCAAGTAAGTTTGCCCGATTTTGTTTTCCATTTTGCCGTTTCTGATTTTTCTTAATTGAAAAAGTCAATTACTGATTTCATAAACCTAAATGATTAAAATAATTGGTTAAGATTTATTCTCATTTTTCAACCACACCCACAGATCCATCTCACATGATTCTCTCTCTCTCTCTCTATATATATAAACGAGTGCGACTAAATAGAGTTGGCAAAGTATTACATCATCCAGTTCGTAGGGTACTCGTCGTGATTTTCATTTTCAAAGTTACTAAATTTGCTAGCCCAAATACCTCTTCAGGGGTTACGTTTAGAAATATGGTGAGACAATGCACCAAGGCCCATTAGTCTTTGAGCCACTGGCCATGAAATCATCACGGCCCACTATTAATAAAGCATCACCAGACAGGGTCGTGGGCGCAGAGCACCAAAACTGCGACCCACCACATAGAATAATTACGCGGCTTTATTTCCCCCAAACCCCGACTCAAACCCCTCTTTCTTCCTTGCCTTGTACAAGCAATGCGTATTCGAAACCATTTCCGGAGAACCAGACTACAGTATTTTTAAGAATCAATTAGACTGTAGAAGAAACAAGTCTCGACAGATATATTGTAGACATATTTACATGCATAAGTAACTTATTTTATATATTTAAAGAGAGAAAAAGAAAAAAAAAATGTCTCTAACGAGTGTGAAGATGTCTGAGGAAGTGTGGTTGACGTGTCTGACCCATGCATTGTCCACTGAGACCGAGGAAATCATGGGCCTTCTTCTTGGTGATATTCAGGTTATTTGGGTTTTATTTTATTTTTTATTTTTTTTATGTCGCCGTTTTGTGGGTTTTGGGTTTTGCATCCTTTTGCGATTCCAGTTGATTCTGTGTGAAGAGATTGTGTGTGTATTAGGATTTCCTGGTGGTTTTATTTAGTGGGTTCTCAATTTTGTGCTTTATTATTCATGACATTAGTTTTCATTGACTGTTTCTTTTTTCCAGACTTTTTGTTTCTCATTTGCATCTTTTAGGGAATATATCTTTGTGTGGTTTGTGGGGCTATTCAATTCCAGTGGGATTTGTTTGGAAATATTACGTCTTTCTTGTTTATTAGCACGTTTTCTCCTATTTTGCCACAATTTCTTGCTATAAAGTTTATATCTTGGTCAAAATTATTTGCACTTGGGAAATGTTGGTTCTTGGTGTAATTTTGAGTTTGTAGAAGACGAGGAATTGATGAAGTAACAAACTGTAATATTCGACACTTAATTCGATTTTAAGATATTATAAAATTTAATCATATCAACTCGTTGTGTTCTTCATCGTGCATAAATGTTAGATTAAGCTCATATTGTTGGCTTTCTGATTTAATATCTGTTTAGTGTTCATTTATGAACTTTCCTTGTGCAAAAACCCTTATGTCCGCTAATCTTTATTTTATTGCATGCATATTACATTTTGTTTTCTGTTTCATCAGTTAAAGAATGGCGATGTGACTGCATTAATATGGGGAGCATTACCACAGCCACGCTGTGATCGACAGAAAGATAGAGTTGAGACCAACCCAGAGCAACTTACTGCTGCATCTTCTCATGCCGAGATATCCTTTTACCAATATGCTTAGTTTCCAACTTTTTTTATATATTTATGAAAACCGAGCATCATTTACTGCGAATTTCCTTATGTTGCTGTATGTTTAATTTGGAATGGTTATCTTTTACAAGGTTGTACAAGTAGAAAGTTTAAAAAGCTTTCATTTTCGATTTTGGGGTCCATACATTTGAATTTCAAGAAGCAAGAGCTTTATGTATAAATTGAAGAGTTTATTACATGATAGGGATAATTACAAAAACTACCCCTGACAGTTAGTGTATTTACAAAAGACCCAGATAACTGTGAAAATCACAAAAACTACCTTTTTGAGGTTTGATTCCCTCTTACAATTTACCCCAACCGTTGGTTGATGTCATGAAATTATTTTACAATTGCACCCCTCAACTTTCCAAAGTATTATAAATAACCGCAGTTTTTCGCCCGGCTATTTCTAATATTTAGATTAATTGAGGGATGTAAATCTAAAATGCAAGACGAAAAGTTGAGATTATTTGTATTTGCAAAAGTTGAGGGATGTAAATGTCAAAATATTTCATGACATCAGCAACTTTCATTAGCTCAGGTGCAAATGTAAGACCAGATGTAACATAGGGTGTTTTTGTAATTTTCAAAGTTAGCTATGTTTTTTAATCTATTTTTTTTGGTAATTTGGCCAAACCCCAGTGATAGTTTTTATAATTCTCGCTATTTGATGTGAATTTTTTTTTCCCCAATCTTCACAGTTGTCTCAAATTGCACTTGTGACTTTCTGTAAATTGTTGATTTATATATTACTATGATCGTTGATGAGTTTGTTGAATTAACTTTATTAATACAGAATGACAATAGAAACAGGAACTACAACCAGAGTGATTGGCTGGTATCACTCGCATCCTCATATTACTGTGCTCCCTTCTCATGTGGGTGAGTTTTCAATATTAAGAATGCTGTCAGCTAATGATTTAGGCTATTATTATTAACCTGTTTCATTAATTTAATTACCAAAATTATTGTAGTATAAAAAAGGGAAAGCAACAAAATCTATTTATAATGTCTAATTTCTTAATAGGTTATATGGATTTAAAAAGAAATCAGTTTACTTGTGAAAATTAGGCATTTAAAGATGCATTAGCCAAATAAAACTTCAAGAAACATTCCCTCTTTATCTAAAAAAAGATTCATATTTAGCAGGAAATGACGATTATACCCTTGTCTGTTTTTGGAAATGTGATGTGCGTCTCATGGGATTTATGCAGATGTGCGGACTCAAGCAATGTATCAGCTACTGGACCCTGGGTTTATCGGGTTGATATTTTCTTGTTTTAGTGAAGATGCACAAAAGGTTAGAATTAATAAATAAATAACTTTGTCAATTTTACCTATTCCTAAGTTCATTTAATTGTTTTAGGTTGGGAGGATTCAAGTCACGGCCTTTCAGTCTTTGGATGGGAAGCAAAGTCAGATTTCCCGTCTTTCTCCAGCAAATAAAGATGCTTTTATAGATCTTGAATCATCTATAAGTTCCTCGGATAATATGCTTCCCGTGTTTGGCTCTTCCAAAGGACATAAAATCGAACAAGACACTGCTGATTCGAGAGCCGTTGTAGTAGCATCTAAGGTATGTCTGAATTTTTCAACACGGTCTTGCTTTTCGAGGGTAAATTACAAAAACACCCCTGAGATTTAACCTAAAGACAAAAATTGTTATCTTTCCAAATCACAAATACCCCTTTAAGGTATTACAAACACTCCCTTGAGACTTTTATTTATTTAACAAATACCATCTAGGGTGCAATTTGTAAATAGAAACAAATGTTGAGAGGGTGTTTGTAATGTTGAAAGGTATTTCTTTTTATAATAAGGGATAATTACAAAAACTACACTTGAGGTTTGGGTTGATTACAAAAAATAAATAAATCAGAGCTTATTGAAAATTACAAAAAACAAAACAAAAAAACTTGAGGTTTAATTCTGTATTACCCTTTAGCCCCTTCATAAGCAATAACATTTCAAACAGAGGACTACAGTTGTAAAAAACAATATAATTATCCTGTTATATTTAATATAGAATCAAACTTCAAGTTTTTTTTCTTTCGGTTTCTGTAACTTTCAAACATAAATTATATGTTTTTTTTTTTTTAAATTAATCCAACCTTCAGGGTATTTTTTTTTTTTTTTTTTTGTAATCATCCCAATAAACAGTTAAAGTGAACCTCAAGGGTAATTTTTGTAATTAAATATGTTTTTAATGAACTCTACATTTTTAAATAAATGTGAATTTTTTACTTGCGACGTGTGTTGATCGCATATGATTGGCTAGGGCGGAGGAAGAAAATCGCGCCGCTTGGGGGGCTTCTTTGCGAATACTGATGCTGGTACGCGAAATAATAACCACACCAAAAGTTTGAATAATGCGGTTCAAGATTTGGATCCAATGGATGTCTCGGCAGGTATACAAGAGGCGATGCATCTGTCGAGTATGGAAATGAGGTAATATGACACTTAAATCATTTCATTATTATATTATTGTTTTTGATTAGAGACTGACATGATTATACTATTTTATTGAGCGTTGAATAATAAAGAAAATTTGTTTATGATGACCTTGTTTGAGGAATTCTAGGATTTCTTGTTTAAGGAAATTGAACACCATCCTAGGCATACAAAAACTACCCTTAAATGTTTGGCCAAATTAAAAATAAAAACTAGCTAACTTTGAAGATTACAAAAACCACCCTTGAGGTTACATTCGTCTTACATTTTGCAACTGTTAGTGGAGCTAGTGGATATTGCTGACGTCATCTAATATTTTTACAATTACAACCCTCGACTTTTCAAAATATTACAAATAACCACAAAACTTTCGACTTGCATTTTACATTTGAGCCCCACAATTTCTCTAAGTACTACAAATAGTTAGACTAAAAGTTGGGGATATTTGTAATATTTCGAAAAATTGAGGGGTGTAATTGTATAATATTTGATGACATCAACTACCAATTGGGGCAAACTGTAAGCGTAATCAAATGTCAGGAGTAGTATTTGTAATTTTCAAAGTTATCTGGGTTCTTTTGTAAATACCACAAACTTTGGGGGTACTATTTGTAATTATTCCCATTTGTTAGTTGTTACTAAGATAGTTTGATGTTTAAAACTGTGATTGGTTTATGCAAGCTGTGGCTTGAATTGTTTTATGCGATTTTTGAAAGGGTTGAGTTAATAGTTAAACCATAATCGTAATCTACAAATTAATATGTTATTTATTCTGCATGATTATTTATTATTTATTTTTATTTTACCAGTCAGGCAGAGTTTGTCAGAAAAGAAGTCCCACTTCTTGTTCTGCCTATGTCAACCATTCTCCATCTCGGTTTTTCTCTGTCTTCGTTTACGAATCTCCAACATGTACTGTATGAAGAGGAGAAAACTGCGTATAACCAAGCAATCTTACAAAATAGGAGGTGACGTTATGGATAGCTAACATACTGTCACTTTTTTCTTTTTTTGCGTGTCAGCATTTAAAATATTCGTTTGTTAACCACAATACTAGTTATTATTTATGTTGAGTAGGAACGGTAAAGTTCATCCTCTTTTGTATATGCATCACACGTCGACGTATCAAGGATCCCTGTGCAAAATGATTGAATATTGGTAAGAGAAATATTAGTAGCTTCAGCTTTGCTGTTTGTATTTGAAATTTATTATTATTATTATTATTTTGGTATTTTACATGCAGCTTGAATCCTGCCGTGATTGCTCTTCAAGATCGTTTGAGAGAAAATGAAATTAAGGTGATGTTTTGTTTTTTTTTTTGCCACTGGGGAAATGTATAATGCAAAGGAAAAAAAATACAATTGATTTGCTAAAGGGAAGGGATAATGAGAAAAGAACCCCTGAGGTTTGGTGTTTTTACAAAAATACCCTGAGGTTTAATTCCATTATATATATATATATATATATATATATATATATTCCTTTTAATAAGCCAAAGATCATTTCAAAAAAACCCTTTACAGTTACCCCATTGGGTTTAAGGAAGATTCAAACCTCAAGTTGCATTTTGTAATTTTGAAACTTTCTGGGTGTCAGTAATTACATGAAAACCTGAGGGGCAGTTTTTGTAATTATCCAAAAAAAAAAAAAGAGAAACATTTCTGATCTATTGCGTGTGTTTTCTACTCCTTTAATATATAACCACCACTTTCATTCATAAACCTCAAGTTGTTTTTTGTGATTTTGAAGTTTTCTGGGTGTTTCTGTAATTACTCCAAACCGCAGGGGTAATTTTTGTAATTATTGCATTTGCTTGTGGTTTTTGATCAATTTTCATCTTGGCTTTAACCGAAACAGTTAAAACTGCTTGCTGAAGAAGCCCGAATCTTGGAATCGGAGCTGTCAAGAGGAAGCCCGTCAAACTCGTCTCCGCGTTCTCCATCTCAAAGGGCTACGAAACAGAGAATTGTATCGGGCTGACAACTTAAAAGCCATCCGGAAAAAACGACTGTGGGTAGTTGAACCAGACGAGAGGGGGTCTTGGCCCTAATTGAACTTTTAATCGTACGAAAGATGTCATATATTTATATATATGTGTGTATATATAATTCTCTGCGTATCATGCTCTGCTGCTAATCTTGCACCTCTTTGTATTTACATGCTTGTCGTCATGTGTAGGAATTTTTGTATAATAACTTATCAATGAATTTGTTCCAATTCCCAAATGATATTAATTGTTCCTCCCAGTTCTACAATTCTTAATTTCAATTGTCATATAATGTTTTATGAGTTTCTGCTGCAATTGGATCAATTATGTGTGCAGAGACCGAGACATAACGCATGCAAGCAAGCTGTGTTGTCTTTTTGAACTTGCATATTTTGGTTAGTTTGGCTCTTTTTGATTAAAACATGTCTTTTGGACCCTTTTTGTTGTGCTAACGAATCACATAATATATACAATTTGCGTACAGTTACACACTGACTTAAAGTACGCATATAATGCGACGTGCTAACATAACAAAAGACGAGATTAGAATGTTGTTATTCTCGGTTCCGAAGGTAAAATAGTACAAATTTTGAGCGAGATAAACAGATCTTTAGGAATTATGTTATGTATGTTTAGTGCCTTTTTGTATTTTAATTTATAACTTAATGAAGTAATTTTAAAAAAAAATGATATCCAAACAAGCATAATGAAGCGATAGAATTTATATAAACACATCGGCGTACCATACTGGTTTGTTTGAAATTTAATAAGATAGGATAAGAATTAGAAAATATTAGTTTAATTGGGGCGCGCTACTTTCTCTAGGTGCGTGTCTATGGATAAGATAAGAATGACGTTTTGTTTGCTTTTTTTGTTGTTCTTTTTCTAAAAGTAATAAATATCGGTCTATTTGTAGTAAAATCCTTTTAACCGACACTTGTTTTATTTTACGAGTTATGGCTCATTTGTGGTAAAACCCTTTTTTAAACAACTCAATTCGGTTATTTAATAGCTTTAATGTAGAGTTGAGCACAAAACGTTGAAAATATCCTTTGCAGCGAGAACCAAATCAGACCGTAACTGAATAAAAAATATACGAGTAAATATTTGTGTCATGTTAGATGGATAAATTATTGATCAGCAAATTTTATTGGTACTAGAGAATAATTTTTATATTATATATATTATTTTTTGTACTTAAAATATTAACTTTTCGTAAATAACTTACCTTACTATAGTGTGTTGATTTCTTACTATGATATATTAATATTAGTTTTCTACTCAGTCATGTATTTAAAATTTTATTATCATGATAATCAGTCAATTCAACATGATAAAAATATGACTCAAATATAAATTGATCATTGACTGAATTTCCAAATTGATCACTCCCAATTTTTTGTACGAGACGGACTTGGAAATTCTTTGGTCTCATAAGTCTCTAATATCTAACTGATAATTGATATTAGACCTAATTTGTAATTATATTAAACTGTTAATGAATCTTATTATATTCAATAATTATAATAAGTAAAATTCTATTTTTATAAGTTCTTTATCCTAACTAATTATCAACAATGAACAAGTGAATACCACAGTAACTTAGTATTTTTAATTTACTATATGTATGCGAATATTCAATCAAACTGTATAGGGACTAAAAAAATCACCGTTGATTTTTGACTTTTTTTTCGAACGAAACGATAATCATAAATTATGATTGATTGAAACTTCCTGTGGATATCTTTTTTTGGGAAATTGTCAAATACTCCCTAAGATATGGATGAATTTGTCAAATAATCCAACTTGTAGATTTAAGTCAAATGATCCATTTTTTTTTGTCAAATAGTTCAAAATTGTGATATGAATATACCACAATACCTTTACTATTAAAATAACTAATAATAATAATAATAATAATAATAATAATAATAATAATAATAATAAAATGGTCCACCACCTGCCACGCCGCCCCGCCGCCGGAAAATTTTCCGGCGAGATTTTTTTTTTTTTTTTTTGCCCACTAGCAGCACATCGCATTACAAACACTAGGATCTTGGTTAGTGTATTAGTTTCTGGACAGAAGAGTATTGGTTATTGTGTACGGGAGTATTGGTTTCTTACAGTGTAAAAAAAACCTAATACTTCTTAGTTACGACGTCACCTACCACTTAAGAAAGAAATACAGAGCAGAAAGAAGAGAAAAAGAAAGAAGCAAAGGAGCTAAGCTATTCATGTTAAACACCAACACATGTCATTAGGTTTGAAATACCCCTACATTGTATTACAAATATCGATACCTCGCAGCACAAGAACCAACACATTGGTATGCACAACCTAATACCATCCACATTTTACATTTCAGAACTTGCAAAACACTACAACAATTGTACGTGCAGAGACCTAACATGTCAAAGGCTAAAAACTTCACAAATACTTCCTACTCCTCTACTTCCTAGAAAACGCACAAGAACCAAGACATGTTTTTCCGCCCATTGCCAACTCCTCTACTTCCTGGAATTGGAGAAATCGAGTACATCTTTCTCCAACTGATTCTTCATGTGATTGACATCACTCAAGAGAAGTGTTGCACAATACTTGGCTCTCAACAAACGTCTCTCATCACGCTACAAAAAACACACACACAAAAAAAAAAATACTTCAGAGCACAAACACACATACTCCACATACAGAAAACACAATACTTCATAGCACAAAAACACATACTCCACATACAGAAAACCAATACTTCAGAGCACAAACACACATACTCCACAAACAGAAAACGAATACTTCAGAGTACAAACACACATACTCCACAAATACAAAACCAATACTTCAGAGCACAAACACACATACTCCACATACAGAAAACACAATACTTCATAGTACAAAAACACATAACAGAAAACCAATACTTCAGAGCATAAACACACATACTACACAAACAGAAAACAAAATACCTCATAGCACAAAAACACATACTCCACATACAGAAAACCAATACTTCAGAGCACAAACACACATACTCCACAAACTGAAAACAAGATACTTCAGAGCACAAACACACATACTCCACAAACAGAAAACCAATACCTCATAGCACAAAAACATATACTCCACAAATAGAAAACCAATAGTTCATAGCACAAAAACACATACTCCACAAACAGAAAACCAATACATCATAAATATAGAAAGTGATTAATAGGTTTACATTGTTTCAATCTTTTGCATTGAGTGAGAACCCTTTGTTCATTATTACACAAAGAATAATTATAATCTCTCAAATGTAGATTGTTTTTTTCTCTTCAATATCCCACAAAAACATATTTAAGTAAGGTTTTATTTCAAATGGATTGATTACAATCACACCCTTGAGGTTTCATTTAATTAAAAAGAATCCCCAKCTATCATTTGTAATTACAAATTGCACCAAATCTCAAAATAATATACTCCATATTAAATTCCTGTCTATGAGTGAAATAGTCTTACTTTCATGTATATATCCACGTCAGGATCAGGCTTTATATTTGCCTCCTTTTGCCTTCTGGACAACTCCGCTAGCATTTCTGCATTAATTTCAAAAGCCACTTTTCACCTTTTTCTTTACCCCCGAAAATTAACATGGTTTTTTCTCTCTACCATTTATGCATTTTTTTATTTTTATTTTTTATAATTGTCTAATGATGACCAATATATAGTTTCGTACAAATTACCATGATTGCTTCCAACTCCTTGACATCTTGCAGAGAAAGCCAGTGTCTCTCTAACAGTCATTTCTCCTATATGGACATCATGTTGGCTTATGTATGCAGCTGTTCTTTACGCTATAAACTCTTTCATGCCATGTCCGTTATATGTCACACTTCCTGAAAACTGCTCATTCATAACTTGTTATGTGAATTATGTGAATCAAAAAGTAGGAACAATAAAAAAATCACTTCTTTTGATTTAAAAATGATTATTTATTTAAGCTCTGTTTGGTGGGCACCTTCAATTCAGGATCAAGCATCCCTGCTAAAGCCAACAAAAGTGAAGTCTTTCCAGAACCAGGAGGCCCTAAAAGAAGTGTCATACTGCCAAGACAACAATAAATAAAATTAACAATATATATTTAACATAAAAAATAAATAAAATGAAAATGCTAATGAAATCTTACCGCCCAGGCTTTAACATTCCACTAACATTGTTTAAGATGTCGGTGGCTTCTTTCTGCAAGGAAGTATGTGAAGATTGCTTGATAATTCCTTATTTATAGATGAACACAAAAATTAGATTTAATTTCCAAAAAAGCAAGAAAAGWATTTACATATTATTATTGATGACAATTTCTTTTTTACCTCCAAAATATTGGTAAAAAAGTTCACAAAAGAAGGCAAGGCCCTACTCCCAACATGAGCTTCTGTTCCAACTTTTAGGTTCTCAAATCTGACTTCAATCGTCGGCAAATCTATTCCAACCCTGGAAAAATAAATAAATAATAAAMCCTGGGATAGCGGGTTAAGGTTTGACCACAAACTATTTGTTGAACTTGCAAAAATCCGCAAGGCAACAAATTAACTGCAAATCAAGTTTTTTTAAAAGAAACTATAGTTAGTATGAAATGTTCCATACTAACTATTCAAAACTTGAATGAGAACAATCAAATTTAAAAAAAAATAATAACAATAATAATTCGAGCAACGAACCTGATTAGTGCTCTCTAGCCGTCCTTTATACACTTGTCCAAATCCACCTTCGTCCAAAAGACAATCGGCCCGAAAATTCTTGGTAGCCGTAGCCAATTCACGAAATGTGAACGTGTGAGCAGCAATATGACCCGACCCTCCATCTTTAGAAGCTTCCTTTTTTAAATCAAATGAAGGGTTCACCTTTAGCTTTTCTGCATCCGATGCACTTAAAAAGTTACGGTTCACAAATTCAAAAAATATAGCCTCATCACGAAATTCATCTATAAATAGATAAAGTTCATAAAATAGAGCAGCCTTTCACAATTAATTGATTTGGAGCACAATAAATCCCCAATTTCAACACTAACTAATCTGAAACCAGTCAATGCCAAGAGCATGTATATGAGAAAAAATTACCTAAAATCCTCATCTGAGAGTAGAACATGACACCACAATAATATAAACCAACATTTAATAACTATCATAAAGTTTTTTTTTTCACACAGCGTTTTCACCAAAATTAAGTGGGATCGAGAAATTAAAACATGAGCAAATAATCCAGCCATAMTGACCTAACGAAAATGCAGAAAAATCACAACWCTAACTTTTATTTGAAAGAGGGTCTGAGCTCAAAAAAGCTAAAATCTTGARAGCCCACGATACATTATTAGTTCCAAAAAACATTTTAATAAGAAAATAATAATAATTTCACAATTACCTATATTTGACGGGATCTAATCATCAGACTTTTTGTCCTGTCCTTTGTTTGCTTTCTTCTTCGATTTTCCAGAACAAAGAAACTGCCCGGGCCGATAAGCTGGCGCGCCCGGCGGAGCCACGGGACAGCAAATTGGCGCGCGAGGATGAGCGAGGCAGCTCGGAGAGGTTCGCCGCCGCCGTGGACCGAGACGGAGGGTTTGAGGGGGGCGAACGGTGTCGTTTGAGGTAGAATTGAAGGAAATAGAAGAGAGCGCAGGGGATTAGCGAACCGAGGATTAGACCGCCCCTGCCTTGAACTACTCCTTGTAAGGGATTAGACCGAGGATTAGAGCGCAGGTGAAGAGAGCGCACGGCGATGGAGAGGCGGCGACGGCGATGGAGAGGTGGCGATGGCGATGGAGAGCGGATTTGGGCGCACGAATTGAAGGCGATGAAGGAAGCCGAGTCGTGTGGTGAGGCGGTGAGGCGGTGTTGAGGCACCGTGTGTTGTGCGGTGGTGAAGAGAGCGCACGGCGATGGAGAGGCGGCGACGGCGATGGAGAGCGGATTTGGGCGATGAAGGAAGGAGAGAATTAGGGCTGATTCGAATGGGGTGAATTTTGATGGGAAGGAAGGCCAAATTGGTAATTGTACAATTATGTATGGAGTATTTGGCATTTTTTAAAACTAGTTGGGGTATTTGACAAACACATTTTTCTAGGGGAGTATTTGGCAATTCCCCCTATCTTTTTTAATTTAGTTAGATTTTTATTAGAGGACTCTTGTGTTTTAGTAATTAGTTTTGGGGAAATTTCTATTTACTATATTTTTATTATTATTAATTGTTAAATATTTTAATGAAAGATATTTTATTCTATTTAAATTAAATATATTTCATTTATAACTTAAATGATTAAAATTATCCCTACACCTATTATAATAATAATAATAATGGTGTATGGAGTTTATTAATAATAATAATAAAATGATCAAAATTATCCCTACAAGTAATGAGTAGTATGAAATTATGGTACGTGCAGTATGTATTTTGTTTTGAAGATTCTGTAGTATGAAATTATCTTCTGCAATTTAATATAAAATTTGACAATCCAATCTAAAATTTTGAAAAAAAACAAACTGCATAATATAGTTTAAAATCTGGCAGGGTTAGTATATAATTTGATAATAGTAGTATGAATTTTAAAATGTAATAGTACTTTTATTGATTTTTTGAATTTTATTAGAGTTATGAATTTGATAACGGTATGAATTTTAAAATATAATAGTGTGTAATTTGATAATAGTAGTATGGATTTTAAAATATAATAGTATGAAATTTTAGTATGAAATCCACAATATTAGTTTGAATTTCATCTATAGTTTGAAATTGAAATTTAAAAACATAAAATTGTAAAAAAAAAAAAAAGGGTTGTATTTTAATGTGACATATTGCATAAAATAATTACATGATATAGTATGAAATCTCATGATGTAGTGTGAAATTTTGCCTATAATGATTAAAAGTATAAAAATAAGTAGTATGAAATTCCATACTACAACTGTATACAGTATAAGTATGAAACTGCATCATGTAGTATGAAAATGCATAGTGTAGTATGAAGTTTGCCGGTTGGTGACAATGATATTGGAATGTCATGTAATAGTATGAATTTTGGTGACAATGATATTGAAATATCACGTAATAGTATGAATTTTTGTTGTGTTAAATGTTGAATTAAAAAAAATGAAAGGAAAAAAAGAAAATCATTAATAAGAGTAAAATAATATTTTTATGTAGTATAATTGATTTTATGAGAAATTAATATTTTTACTAAAATATTTAGAATAATATTTATCTAATAGATCATATGGAATTGTCCCATTAATTCTGATATAAACTAGGTTAGTTAAGTAAGTTAAGAATTCTTTAATAGTAAAAAAATATATCTTCATTGTTGTATACTTTATACATTGGTGTATATATATATCAAAGGAATGAGAAATATCAAAGGAATGAGACTTCATTTGGGTACTCTTTCGATAGAGAATACAAAACATATGATTAAGTGTGAAAGAGAAAATGCCATAGGTTGAGCAAGAAATCTTCAATTTCAACTAATATAGTGGTGAAATTAAAATAAATAAATAAATAAATACCTAATGATATAATATTCAATTTTTCAAAATAATAAATAAAATCAAAAATTTAATAAACTTATTTGCAAACACTTGTAACAGTAGAATTTATTATATGTTCATACTTTAAAAAAAAAAAATCCAACTAAACAATAAGCTATAAACTTCATAAGCTACATTATTATACTTACAAAACGATCAGTAATTATAAATAGAAAGAGGTAAAATGTAGGTGGTCCCACCCAGTAACAAAACGAGCAACCAAACATCACCGCCTTTGATATGATTCGTAGCCAATTTTCAAGTATTAAAACTTTAAAACACGTCACCCAAGCTAACTGCTTAGTGGCACGTACACCTTACACGCGTCGAGCAGCTGGACACGTGTCAGCTCCCTTTTATCCCACCAACGCCTATTAAAAGCCCATGCAATAAACCCTTTCACCTCACTCATTCACATCTGTAAATCTGTTAAGGAAAAGGAGTTTCTATCTCAGTTCAAAATCAATTTTCAGAAAAACTTTACTTTCAATCAACTTTGCGCTGCAAAAATGTCGTCACACGAGCAAAGCTACAAAACTGGTGAAGCCAAGGGCCGTGCTCAGGTAACACACAGTGTGTGTGTGTATGGTAAAATCGTTCATATATCTTAATTTGTATCTTAAATTCCGTAGGTTAATATGTCATATGTTTATGATTCTTACTAAATGTGTTTTTGTTAAGAAAATGGAAATCTGAGGCGTTTGTTATCATGTCTTTGATGGGTTATTTGTAATTTTATATTTAGTTTGGTCAAACATTATCCAAGGTTGCAATTTCGGAATTGTTTTCTCTCTCTTTTCTAATAAGGTCAATATTTATGTTGAAAAAGGGGTTTTAAGACAATTTGAGTAATTAGCAAAATAAAATTTATAGGAGAAAACAGGACAAGCCGTAGAGACAGTGAAGGATAAGGCTCAGGGCGCCAAAGACAAGGCTGCCGAGGCTGCTGACGCGGCTCGCGGCCGAACCCACGAAGCCGAACACCAGACCGGGACTTACATGGGCGCCACCAAGGAGAAGGCTTCCGATGCGGCTCAAGCCACCAAGGAAAAGGCTGCGGCTGCGGCTCAAGCCACCAAGGAGAAGGCCGCACAGATGGCCGAGTCCGGCAAGGAGACGGCCGAGGCCGGGAAAGAGAAAACCGGCGGGATCCTGCAGAAAACCGGCGAGCAGATGAAGGGAATGGCGCAGGGCGCGGCGGAGGCGGTGAAGCAAACTTTTGGGATGGCTGATGTTGGTGAGGAAGAGGACCCACATAAGAAAAGGGACTATTGAAAGGATGGGGGGTCTTTTTGTAATTTCGTTTGATGTTGTATTGTTGTTTGTTTCTGGCTTTTGTCTTTTTTCTTTTTCGTTTGAAGTTTAAGAAAAGAAGAAAC
The DNA here is from genome assembly GCA_014905375.1 of Phtheirospermum japonicum. Lineage (NCBI taxonomy): Eukaryota > Viridiplantae > Streptophyta > Magnoliopsida > Lamiales > Orobanchaceae > Phtheirospermum > Phtheirospermum japonicum. The sequence continues at coordinate 1,072,175 of BMAC01000301.1, read as the reverse complement.
AATTCCTGTTTCCCTTGATCTGGTTTTGCTGTTATCGGGGTGGGAGTTTGTGTTGTGTTTGTTTGTTTTAATAAAATGTTGATTTCAAAGTTTTTAATGAAATGGTGCGTTGTGTTTTTATAATGCACGTCGTTGGAGCATCTAGTTTGGGAATAAAGACTGCAAAATTACTATTTTACTTGGGAAAAATGCAAGTAGTGAGTTATCAACATAGTTTGGGCAGCTAATCAATCAATGTGACAACAAAATCTTGAATCGACTTCATTTTTTTTTTCTTTTCTTTGCAAATCAATTATGCATTGGTGCGTGCGCCCATATGGGGTGTAAGCGCACCGAACATTTTGCTCTGTTCGAGAACCCTTTGCTATATTTGGATTCTGTTGGATTCGTTATGTTTGGCTCTGTTCTTCGGACTCTTTGCATTATTGAACTTTGTTCATTGTTAAAGAGATTTTAGTTGTTATACTCTTGTTAGTATTATTGTCCAATTTTTAAATAATAAAAAATTAGATAAGAAATATTATTATCAGTTTAATTGATTATATTTAAATGTATGTTTTTGTGTGCTTTAGTCGGGTTTTAGTTATATTTTTATGTTCTTTTTATTTTTTCCCCTCGTTTTCATAGTTTTTATTGTTTCTTTTTAGTATTTTTTGTATTTTCCTTTTACTTTTTTTTTTTTGTAGATTTTTACATTATCTTATTTTTCTTTGTTTTAAGATAGATTGATCGATCCCAAAAATGTTCCCGATAATCACAACACCAAAATGTTCCCGATTATCACATCGCAACTGACTCAATTTGAAGAAAACAAGATTCGTCAAAGCACAACCATTGATCAACGCACCATCGACGAGTCCATTTTCGCGCCACTGATGGGGTCATTTTTTCGATAGGGGTGACCAGACTATTTTGGGCAAAATTACTATTTTACTTGGAAATAAAGTTTTTAAACCCCATAAGGTTTGAATGGCCAAGTTTGTTTCTATTTTCTCTTCATCTTTTTCACTCATATACCTTTTTAGTTTCTAGTAAGATATGAACTTTTTGGCATTTATCTTCATCTTTTTCACTATTTTCACTCATATATCTTTTTAGTTTCTAATAAGATATGAACTTTTTGGCATTGTTAGGATTTTAGATGAAAATTTAAACATTTGTAATTCTTTGTTTGAATGATGCAACCCACCGTTGTTTATGAGTAAGCTTTTTATTTCTTTTCTTTAATTGTTCCAATTTCTTGTTTTCTTTCATTTTGAGTTTTTGTTGATTTTGTGATATTCTTGTTTTAATCGTTTGTTTTCTTGCAATTTCTCATGGTATTTAATTTATAGAATTCCTAGAAACTTATATGATAATATTTGTGTTATTAAAAGCTCATTTTTCATCGTTGTCTTCTTTCAATTTTTTTTCTCTTTAATCATGTTCATACTTGCGTTAAGTTTTTGGTACTGCATTTCTTGAATTGTTGGTTATAATTCATGGGTCTTGTGCCTAAATGAGTTTAGAACCATCAATTGACATTGTTGGGTTTTTAATTTACTGATTTGGGATTGACACCCCTAACTTGTAGATTAAGTATTCGATCAGTGTCAATTAATCGTGGAGACGAGTCTAGCGCACTATGACGAGAAAAATAAAAAGAATCGAACTACCTACTCATTATTCAGAGGTGAGGGGGTCCCTTATTTTGGTTCTTTCCCCATTTTGCATGCAATTCGTGCCGGTTCATTCTTTSATATAGACCTGGAAAATGGATAGGTCTTCTTGGAATTCCCCTTTCTTTTATTGAGCTGRGTACTATAAAAGCGGTTCCCCATGAGCCGAGTATGGACTTATTTTATTAATCTTTTTAAAGTTATTAATTTCATTTCTCGTTATTTAAATCATCTTTTTAGATATTAGAACTTTAAAACCTAAAATTTGATCATGTGTTTAGGATAACTTCTTCCTTGTTTTCTCATTTATGAATCAAACACAAAAATTTACTTTCGATTAGTCTTACTCGAAAGATTTGACTCGAGTCAAGTTTTTCACTTACAATTGCTATGTTCTCTTGTGCACAAACTTTTCTATAATTAGTCAGTGCAAAAAACTCGATTCAAAATTTGGCATATTGTTTCATTTTTGTGAGTGCAAAAAGTCTTGTGGACGAACTTTTCTCATATGTTTTTGTTTGTTTCGTTTGCGTATCGTGTTTGTGTGATTTTCCTTTTTGTTTGTTCTTATTGTCTCTCGCCTGTGCGTTTAATCTCTTGTGTTAAGTGTTATGCAAGGTACTTTGACGAGCTCAACCGCATCCCTTGAGACCTGAGATTCAACGAACAAAAAATATATTGAACTATCGATCATCTCAACCGTATGGCAACCCGTACGCTTCTCGTGCCCCTTGATCGACCATTTTATTGAGCCTCGCGATGCGAGTGTATGATCTTGACAACTTTTAGTCCGAACAACTCCTTGTTTTCCATGGGCTCCTAAGCGAGTATCCACTTAAGTTCATCCGCGAATATGATGCTATCACCCGAAATCTCCCTTCTCAAGGCCTCATGAAGAATTAAGTGATGATGCGACTCTTCGTGTACACGTTAAAGGGTCATGCAAGAACATGGTTGATAAATTAAGAACCCGGTTCTTTGCAAACGTGGGATGAGGTTTACGATCGGTTCATGGGGACGTTCTTTCCCCTCAATCCAACCTCCGAATCATCAATGGAGTTGTCAGTGGGTCCCATCTACAAACTCTTATAATTCAATCCACAATGATTCTTATGCTCCACCCGATCACTATGATCCTTGTTTTGATTCTTATGCCACAATTTACAATTTCCAATTCCCAAATCTCAACTATAATGACTCATACGCTCTTTCCGCTTCCTCTTTTTATTAAATAAAATATAACTCATATGCTACACCCGACTCTAATTATTTCTATATGAGCTACGACTCTTATGTTCTCCCCGACTTGATTTCAAAATACCCGAGCTATGAAGATTATACCCCACATTTCCCTCTCGATCACGACCAACAAATCTACTACTACCCCGATGTCCCACTCGACAACGATCCTTACTCGATCGGGTGTGCACATCCACCTCTTGAAGTTTTCCCAAATTTTGAAGAGACTCTTTGTGACATGAGTGTTATATTAGAGGCGTCCTTGGCTTCTAATAATTGGGAGGAGTGGACGTATGCGATTATTGCAGGATAATGAATCAAATAGTGTTGACATCCGTGATGAGGTGAAATAGATTACTTTTGACAAGGTGCCGATATTTTATGTGGTGGAGCCCACATTGGATGTTGGAAATTTGAGCTTGAATGCTCGTTTGGGAGAGGTTTATAAAGAGGTTGAGGTTGAGGGTTTGGTTGAGTGCATCGCCCAACGTGTGCTTTTTGACGAAGTTTTAGACAAGAGTGTAGGGGTGTTGTCTTTGGAAATCATTGAGGATATTGGAGATTCTGGCTTACTTGCTCTTTGGGAGGATGGTGGAATTGTGGTGCTGGTTTTGGAGGAAGTTGAGTTTACCGAGCCTCATTTTGTGCCGCTCGATGCATTGTTGAAACTTAACTTTGAGGAGGTGGAAGAGATATAGAGAAGGAGCCCGATCCCCCTCCCTTATGCTTGAATATTATATTACGTGTTCTTGAGACCCTTGAAGTGGTGATCGAGGAAACAAATGAGCTTGGATTGGTTGATGGTCATTCCGTTTGTTCGATGACTTTCTAGTCGTTCCAGTGATCGAACCTTGCTCCACACTCCGTTTGACCTTTGATCTCTTCTTGGTGATCGATTATTCGCGCTTCCAGCCTCCGCAAAAAGCTGGAGCTTCCTAATCTCTCATCCTAAAAATTATTGTTCGTGCCTGCATTTGTGATTATCATCGCCCTTTCTTGTTCTTGGAGAATACTAAAGCTTGGCACGGTCGTCAACTTTTCTTGAATCCTGGATAGCATCGCTCATATAAGTTATCGAGCTTTAGACGTTAACCAAACACTTCTTGGGAGGAAACCCGAGTTCTTCCTTTTCTTTTCTTTTTGATATTTTGGGAGGATCGACTGAAGTTGAGGCCCGTTTATGCATACCCAGAGGCATTCTTTGAAGGATCTAAGGTTTTGATCGAGGAATGGCGTTCAAGGGATGAAAATGAGGCCCTGCAGACTTCACGTCGATCGACACATGCACCGACGATGTATTTTTGCCACGTCGGTGGCCCTCAACAATGCATCGATCGACGCACCAATCTATGTAAAACTCTCTGTTTCCCTCGTCGACAGCTCGTCAATTGATGCCTAATCGACGTGCCCTCCATGGGTCGCTGGCTTGGTCGATTTACTTCGACCCGGCTCGAAAAAAAAGAGTGCAAAAATCCAAAATGTTTTACATTGCGAAATTTCTCCAAATATTTTCTTGTTCCTTTATCATGTTTCAAATAAAAATTACAAACATATTTGAAAATTTAAAAAAAATCAAAAATTCAAATCTATTTTTTCTTTGTACATTTTTATGTTGTTAGTTTTATTTGAGTCTTTTGGCCTCTTATGTGGTTTCTTTTTTTTTTTTTTTTATAAAAAAACTCTAAAAATACAAAAATAAATTTCTTTGGTACATTTTGATATATTTTTTTTTATGTTCAAGTCTTTTATGTTTGGTTTCCCCACTTACCCGGTTTTTAGGTTCCTCCCGACTTGACCGCCCGTTGGATGGGGGACGTGCATGTTTCGCGGCAAAAAGACAAGATGCTAATATCAGCTCGGGACACTATGCCGAGCTCGGGACCTTGATAGAACCAGGGGTGATCCTGGGCTTAAGGTATGACCTTAAGCACGAAATCCAAGATTAGTTACCCGAAATATCTTGGGGCTTGGGGACCGAGGTCAGCTCGGGGCTCATACTCGGGGCAGAGTAACGGAAAGAAGTTCAGAAAGATGACGTGGTATAACGTCCCTGATTTCGTGGAAACCTTAAAAGGAAATATAATAAATTAGCCAGATACGCCAACTAAGCAACTGAACCACCATAAAATTACACGTCAACCCGAAACTTTCTAAGCAGACACGTAGAATAGAAATCTTTTCGTTTAGTACATATATGGAATTTTGTCAAATAACGAACATATTTTGCGTGGGTTCTTATATTATTAAGCAATATATACATTTCATATTGATTTGTTTGAATATCATCAATAGTTATTATTTTCACGTCGATTCAAATGTTTTCGTCAAATCTTAAACACATGCATAAATTGATATTTATCTATAATTCATCAAATACTAAATGCATTTTGAAATTATTTTTAATACATACCTTGTCGAGTAATAATGTATGCATTCGCGCTAATAGACCTATGCATCATCACATACAAGCCTCAAATATGTATGTACTTCACCAAGCAGTAAACACATTATACTTGGTTTTATCAGCTTTGAATATTTGACAATTCCATTCATTAATACATAATTAAACAACTATAACAATATTTTACATCGATTCATTGGGGCACTCATTACAACTCGATTGGACTTCACGATGTACCTCAATAAGCAACAAACACAAGCCATTTAAATTCCTCTACATTTCACCAAACAGTAAAAACTCACATCAATCTATTTGTAGCTCATCATGCAGGAAATAGAACGTAGGAATCTGGGTTATTTGCGATCCTAGGTCCTATAAAAAAACGAAGTGAGTTTGTTTGAATTATTGACGAGATGGACTGAGAGGGGTTGAAGAGATCTCAGCATTGAAAAGAAGATCGTATTAACAATAAATCTCTAATTGAGTTTGGGTTCTTTTCATCATCTACTTCAGATATCCAGAGAGAATTATGAAAGAATAAAAAGGAATTGAAATTTCTTTACGTAGCTGCAAGTTAGGATGAAAGGGTGAGGGAGAAACCTAGATATCGAAGTAAATGATAAAATAAAAACAAAGTACTTATATATATTTAATCGAAAAAAACTGAATAGGGAACAAACTCAACCGAAGTATCATGGCTCGACAACTCACAACTCGGAGTAAGGAGAGGCCGACAAGTGGCATGCAGAGCAACTACATTCTGACACATCAGCCCATGCGTCAACAACACTAACAAATATGGTAGATTTCTGATGAGTCCAAAAAGTTGGGCTACCAAATAAAGGGGGTACTAACCTCAAAAGAGATCAGCGACCTGAAATTACTTCCGAATATACTACAACGACCTGGGAAGCCCTCCTCGAATCTCTTGGCGACCTCGCTGGTCCTGCAAAATAGCGTCTCGAACGGATCGGAGTCCTACCCGTTAAGACCCTCCGACGCTCTAGTCAATAAACAGAATTATCGCCCAATATTTTCCTCGCAATAATTATAATACGATTATGCAATGTCAACTTAGATTAATAATGAGAGGCACCACGCCCCTTTATATAGAGATAGGAGAAATCTTCTCACAATTTAGGGTTACCTTCTATAACTATACTTCTATTCACAACACAATTCTACAATCGATTCACATTAGGATTCTTCCCATATATTAAGTTCCCATATATAACAAATCTCTTTAATATAACAAATTTGGGCCCTTTATTCAGCCCATCAAAAGAATATATAATCCGTTCACCATAAGCCCACAGACTTATCATTCATAGAAGCCCCTAACCAAGCTCAAGTATACAGCTCAAACCATAAGAGGTCGCGACCCTTCAAAGACCAGTTCGCTTACCTCACCATAATCGTAAAACAGCTCGCTCATCTCTCAGGAGGCACACCCTCTCCCTATGATGAGGTCGCTTACCATAAATAACCCTATAATATCACGTATGAACATTTTGGTCCGCATCAGCTAGTCCCCCATGTTCTAGCTGATTGAGGTATGAAATCAGGTAGGACATGTAAAAACGGAATCACAAGAGCACAACCACTTAAAAACAATCAATAAAAAAAACACATAAGTAAATCACCATTCCACCTTACCAAACCATATTTCAAGGTCACACAACCCTACGAATCGAGCCATAATACCAATTATCCCACTGTGAATCGGCAAGTATACTTGCAACCTACAAAAGTTCAACTTACCGAGCTCGCTTCTTTTTAAGATAGCATGATCACCTCGAGAGCCGACCTACGAGTCCCCAGACCAAGTTCACAACTGTATATATGATGGCCTAAACCCCACAACTTTATCCACCGACTTAAAATCACATTCGCACTCAATAATTTCAAAAACGCAATCATAAACAAATAAAGCATAAACACACATAACTCACTCTGCCATCTTACCAAACCAAATTAGAATAACACAACTCAACATACCGAGCTATAACATCAATCATCGCACAAGAATTTACCACATAAAACCGCGGCCTCCAAAAGATCAGCTCGCCGAGCTCGCTCATCGTTCAAGAAGGCATACCTGCAAGTCCCCAAGTCGAGTCCCCAGCCCATACCTGACGACCTAAAACCATACAGCCTTCCCTCCGCAGCCTGAAGTTATAACTGAGCACAATAATACAAGAAAATATATGCATATGGTTTTGACAATTCAGAACACAATAAGTCATTTACTCGACCTAAAACAGGTCGATCAAAAATTCATTCCATCCCACAAACCATTAATTAAGCATCGCCTTATAATAATCATTTCATTAGCTCGCCAAGACCCCACATCATAGTAAACAATTGCACCCATAAATCATCACTAAATAAGAGCATCAGCCCCTTCCATATAAACCTAACAAAAGTGTTAGCCCATTACACACTCATAAAATATATGCCGAATCAAGCAAAAACCACATCAAATCACACATGACCCAGAAAAACCATTCACTTTTCCAAGTTCGAATAAAACAGTTAGACTGCACACAATCCACTTGTAATCATATAACAATAACATGTGACTGAAAACTACTCAGCCCCCCATGTTTAATTAATGCAAGCAAAACAAAACAACCAAGCCACATCAACTCAATAAAGCTCACCTATGCAGTCCCCCAAGTTAATGCAACCGAATATTTCAAACATGTTAAATTAAATGCCAAATAAACAAGCAAGTCCCCCATATGCTAACCAAATAATCAAACCAAATCAAGTAATCCATATAAACTAAACCAAATAAACTCGAATCAACCAAATAAACTCGCTAACCCATATTAGCCAAATAAACTTGACTCGCACATAGGTCGCACGAATTCGTAATCAATCACACTCATACCTCATACCCTCAGAAGCATAGTCAAACGATGACTTATACACAATCCAATAGAGCTAAATTCAGCTCGCATATAAAACATATTAGCTCGCGTAAGAACAATCACTCGGAAAACCAACAACAAAACATCACAACAAAATAGCTCGCAAAATTATATTATTCAGCTTCTCAAATATCATGCGGGAGAAGTGCCCTCCGGTCCAAGATTATCTTCTCCCACCACCAAAACACAACACAGCTTCTCACAAGCTCATCTGGATCGGGAGTAGTGCCTCTAAGGCCCCAAAATTCTTGGCGTTACCCACTCCCAAACCACGAAAACACAACGAACAGCTTCCCACAAGCTCACTGGATCGGGAGTAGTGCCTTTAAAGGCCCCAAAAATCTTGGCGTTACCCACTCCCGAACCACGAAAACCACAACACACAGCTTCTCACAAGCTCATCTGGATCGGGAGTAGTGCCTCTAAGGCCCCAAAAATCTTGGCATTACCCACTCCCGAACCACAAAAACCACAACACACAGCTTCTCACAAGCTCAACTGGATCGGGAGCAGTGCCATTAAGGCCCCAAAAATATTGGCGTTACCCACTCCCGAACCACAAAAACCACAACACACAGCTTCTCACAAGCTCGCTGGATCGGGAGCAATGCCATTAAGGCCCCAAAAATCTTGGCGTTACCCACTCCCGAACTACAAAAACCACAACACACAGCTTCTCACAAGCTCGCTGGATCGGGATCAGTGCCATTAAGGCCCCAAAAATCTTGGCGTTACCCACTCCCGAACCACAACAAACACAAACACCATCGCCGACCTAAAAGAAGCATCAGCCCATAACCATAAAAACCATCGCCAACCTAATAAAAGCGTCGGGTTTTAACCATCATCGATCTAATGAGAGCGTCGGAATTTAATCACCATCGACCTAATGAGAGCGTCGGAATTTAATCACCTTCGACCTCATGGAAGCGTCGGAACTCAACCATCATCGACCTAATGGAAGCGTCGGAATTCAACCATCATCAACCTAATGGAAGCATCAGAATTTAATCATCATCGACATATTGAGAGTGTCGAAATTTAATCATCATACCCCGCTCGCCTATTCTCATGACTGCTTTGACCTCCAGCCATTTTGTAAAATAATCAATTGCTACCACTAAGTACTTCTTATTGCCTGGATTTTTTGGAAATGGACCCACAATATCAACCCCCACTATGCAAACGGATATGGCGAGCTCATAATCATCACCTCCTCAGCCAGTATGTGAATAACCGGAGCATGCATCTGGCATTTTTTACATGTTCGCACTAGGTCGCTAGCCATACCTTCATTCCTAGCCAAAAGAAACCAGCTCGCAACGTTATACCAACCAACACTTTTCCCTTCTCATGATCGCCACAATATCCCTCATGTATCTCCTTAAACACTTCCCATCCTCGTTCCTTAGCTAAACATTTCAGGAAAGGTCCAAAGCGCGAACTTTTATACAATCCCTCATGTATCACACAAAAACGAGTTGCTAACATAGCCTCCTTTGTTGTCAATCTCCCTGCACCTTCCTTTACTCTGACGAAGACATCCCACATAGGTGTACGCCAATCATCTTTCAACTCGAGCTCCATAATCTCTATCCCTTTTTCCACACTACTATGGCCCAACTCCATAAATTTGACTTTCCGAGTATCACAAGTCCCCAGTGCTCCTGCTATCCAAGCGAGCTGATAAGTACGAGTGTTTTCAGCTCGCGGTAAATGCTCCAGTTTAAATTCTTCAAAGTGTGCTGCCTCTTTGCGCAATTTTATTCAAATATACCGCCATCCGTTCTTCCTTAGCCTCAAAAGAACCAGCGAAATAACGAGCTATCAGCTGAGGATCCGTATATGCCCATAACTTTCTTGCTCCTAAGTCATCCGTCATTTGATTCCCTTCACCCTATGGCTCAAAAAGTACAACCTCAACTTCCTTGCGGTACAAATCCGTGCAAAACCTCCGTTCTCCAGCTCGGGATATGTATAAACAATATTCATGATTTACGAACACTTCCATTCTCATTTCCTATACACATAGCTTGTCAACTCCAACCATATATGAACCGAGATCACGAAGACCTGTACTGGGTCGCAGAGACCTGAACTAGGTCGTGGAGACCTTAACATAAAACCTCTCCTCGATCTCTTCACACTTACTTGACCATCTCCAAGTTAGATGTTCGGCAACCCACAAATTAACCATAAGTTAATACGAATACGAGCTAAACAGGCCCTGCATCTAAATCCGTTAGCATAATCATAGAAAATATCATCCAAATATCACAATCTTACTCGAACCAATAACATTTTCATCAAGCATTTTGAAAATCAAATATTTCCCAACCACAACATCATATCACCATCAAGCCATATAGGATTAAACAAAACTGACACGAGAATTTTCAGCACACATATACCAACTTTGAAGATTAAACTGCTTTAATCAGAAATAAATTAAAAATCAAAACGCATACCAATGGAAATATCTATGAGTCTAGTTTCCAACGCAAAAATCAGATCTCAGAACGGATAATCCAACAGTGAGTTATGACCATTTTACTGAAGTGTGGCAGTGCAATAATTTCATACGGGAATATGCAAGAATAAGCAATTCTTAGTGTGTTTTCGTGATCCTACCCATTTTCAAGTACTTTGGGAGTTGATAAACACTTAATCTTTAGTCAAAACTCATCTTGCTTATATTTAAAAATATGAGCATATCCTTGTAACCATATAAAATCAAATAAGTACTCCCCAACCAAGTGTTAAACCACATAAATCCATTCTCCAACAAAAATATTAATGGCACATTAACCCAAATACATCAAATCTCTTAAAAGCCCCAAGTATAATCATCCTACTAATTACAAATTTTAATCCTTATCCAAACTCATAATTAATTGTGTGACACCAAAAGAACCTGAATGTCACACGCACACGATCGGACCCATAAAATCAAGCAAACAGGCTAACATATATAAAAGATACACACACCAAACCAAATAATAGAAAACTTATCTTTTCCCATGAATGCCTCCAGGCGCATTCACCTCATAAAATCAACATAAGGATTTCTCAATTATATTCCGCAGCTATAGACCTCGTACCCCCCAAAGAAATCAACTCATCCAGCCTTTTTCGATCTTATAAAACCAATGAGTACCACACATCAATTCATTAGAATTCGCATACTTACATCTGCAAGCAAAATTAACCAAATAATAGAAGAGCCCATTACCAAATCAATTTGTCAAATAATTGGTGGATATCAAATAAACATGATAATAAAGATCGTAGCAAGTAAACACATAATTCTTATGCAGACCATCCACACAATTAATTATTATCAATCACATAGCCATATCAGAGCTTCAACAATCCTCAATAGAAATTTGAATTAAAAACTTGACTAATAAACAAGTCCCAACCATTTCGAATACTTATAGTAAATCAAATAAAATTCCCACAATAAGTATTTACATTCGGGCGACAATTACTACACTATCTTCACACTTATACTCATGTAACCAGGCATGTGCGAAATAATTATCATGATACAAAATGTATGGGTCGGCAATGACTAACTTGCCTTCGAATTTATACATCAAACCTCAGCATCTTCTTCAAAATCCGGAGAATAAAAATCAAAAACCTCAATCAAATAATTCTCAGATTCCATAACATTCGATCACATTAACCCCTACTAAAACAAAACAAATTTCACATGTAAATACAACCTATGATTACATCAACCAAACAAAAATAATATATTCGATATTTTTATGTATATTGATTTACCAATCATCACACCGTACTCAATAATTATACCATAAGTCTACCCCTATATGAATCAAGTCAATAAGCAAGTATCCCATATGACAACCAAATCAATAAATCAAATCATACCATCATCACAATTGTCACCTATTACCAACATATATGACCCCAATTTGTATATCCTCGATTTTACAAAAGAAAATAAATACTTATCTCAATTTTTATTGCGCCCGGTTGATACGCGACCTCATCGTCTTAGATTTCGAGCAACAAAGTAAATCGACCTCGAATATTTGGACACGTGACCTCATCGCGTTTGTTAGCATTGACCATTCCCGGGTTAAGGTCCAGGCAACACATAGAGTAACCCTCAAAAACCAACATTAATACCAACTCAACAAATATACCTCACTCAATCTGTTAGTATATGATCATATGAATAATAAATAAATAAAACGCACATCACAACCCTTACTCGTGCTCACAAATCTTCAAAACCTGATCTCCACCACTATTTATATTTAAACACTATATATCGTACATATTATATCCAAAATTCAACTCCATCCAACAATTAAATTGAGCATAACTTAATTTTCAATAAAAACTAAACAAACAGTTTTTGGATACAGGATCAGTTTCGTTTAAAATTCGTTATAAGATTTTTCTGAACTTATATTCAAATCTCCACCGTTCATATTGTAATTCAACATGTTTATATTAACATATCTAAATTTCGAGTTGATCCAACGGTTATATAATGCACAATCGTATTTTGAAAAACACTGCGCAGGATTTTCCGAAAATAAAAACGGCTTTGATCGGAAATTTGTATAAACTTCCTCGGACCTCAAAACCCGATCTCCACCGTTCAAACCGTAGTTCAAAAGATCTTTGAGGTTTTGTAAAAGTTTCAACAAGATCCAACGGTTGAAATGTTAGAAAACGATTTTTAAAGTTTATTGCGCAGTCAGATTTTAGACCTACGAAAATTGTGTACCTCACGTCTTTCGCTCAAGGACTCGATGTCCCTCTTTCCCACAGACGGCGCCAATTTGATAAGTCCAAAAAGTTAGTTTATTGCGCAGTCAGATTTTAGACCTACGAAAATTGTGTACCTCACGTCTTTCGCTCAAGGACTCGATGTCCCTCTTTCCCATAGACGGCGCCAATTTGATGAGTCCAAAAATTTGGGCTACCAAATAAAGGGGGTACTAACCTCAAAAGAGATCAGCGACCTGAAATTACTTCCGAATATGCTACAACGACTTGGGAAGCCCTCCTCGAATCTCCTGGCGACCTCGCTGGTCCTGCAAAACAGCGTCTCGAACGGGTCGGAGTCCTACCCGTTAAGACACTCCGACGCTCAAGTCAATAAACAGAATTATCGCCCAATATTTTCCTCGCAATAATTATAATACGATTATGCAATGTCAACTTAGATTAATAATGAGAGGCACACGCCCCTTTATATAGAGATAGGAGAAATCTTCTCACAATTTAGGGTTACCTTCTATAACTATACTTCTATTCACAACACAATTCTACAACCGATTCACATTAGGATTCTTCCCATATATAACCATATATAACAAATCTCTTTAATATAAACAAATTTGGGCCCTTTATTCAGCCCATCAAAAGAATATATAATCCGTTCACCATAAGCCCACAGACTTATCATTCATAGAAGCCCCTAACCGAGCTCAAGTATACAGCTCAAACCATAAGAGGTCGTGACCCTTCAAAGACCAGTTCGCTTACCTCACCATAATCTTAAAACAGCTCGCTCATCTCTCAGGAGGCACACCCTCTCCTTATGATGAGGTCGCTTACCATAAATAACCCTATAATATCACGTATGAACATTTTGGTCCGCATCAATTTATAACACTACAAAAAACTTGCCTTTTGCTGACAAGCGTGATCCTCAGCAAACCCGTCAACATCCATTTGCTGATGGGTCACGCTCGTCAGTATTTTTGGCATCAGCAAATATTTTGCTGATGGGATTAAACTACTCATCAACATTTGTTGACGGGACGGGTCATTCCCGTCAGCAAAGCCCCTGGCCATAATCCGATACGCGTACGGGTAAGTTATTCTCGTCAGCATATGCTTACAGGTAAAGCCCGTTAGCAAACTTAAATAATGCTGACGGGTCTTTCCCGTCAACATTGTTCAAATGATGATGACGGGTCCACCCCGTCAGCATTTTCAAATAAATTTATTTTTAAAATTTATTTTATTTGATATTTTTACCTGTATTTATTTCAAAAAACCAATAATCCAATACGAAAACAAATTTGAATTTCCCAAAAAAAATATAAAATTAAAAATAAAATATAATTAATTAAAAATTATATCGTATAATGTATAAAGTTAAATAAACTACCAAACATAAATATTATTTATCCCTAAATCAACTACACTGCATCATCATCATCATCATCATCATCATAAGTTGGAGCATCAAAGGACGGTCGTCGACGTAGCGCCATTACTGCGGTGACTTCCCGCTGAATCGAACTTTTTAACACTTAATTTTTATTAAAATAAAAAAACTCGTCCGCAAGAGAACGGATCGATTGTAAGTGACAAGTTGACTCGAGTTGAGTCTCTCGAAAAATGACAATCAGAGTTGAGAAATGTTCGTTAAGACACAAATATTATCTAAACACGCGGTCAATTAAGTTGTTTGCTTGTTTATTTTAAGAACTAAAATAGATGATCAAATTGACTGTCAAATTAAATAAGCAAGTAGAAGATTCAACTGAATTTCAAACATGATAATTGAAACGATAAGAATAAACAACGAAACACAAACAACAACCAAACGTGCTCGATCAAATGACAAGAACGAAGATAAACATGAAATCGACTAACATCCAAACAACGACGAATCTAATAAGCAAGAATGCATGAATGATCAAATAACCAAACAAATTCACAAGCTAATTCAAATAAGAACAGCACCAAATCATCCAAATCAACGAAATCCAAAATCAACATAAATTGTATTACGAAAACTAATAATTCAAATTTGAGAAACGAAATCAAGAGACGATCTAAGAAAATAACCCAAGCGTATTAAAATACGAGTTGCAGGAGAATAAGCCACAAGCTATCGAAAAGCTAAGTTCTTGGATCCAAACACCGGATCGTGCAAATTCGAGAATCGAAAGTAAAGATAAATCAAAGATAATAATGATGAAAGATTGAAGAGAGATTCAAATGTTCAAAACATGGAAACTAGGGTTCCAGAAAGGTAACTCTCCGTGTCTGGTCGGGTCTGATGTTCAGCTGAAGAGAGACATCGCTTTTGTAGTGTCGGACGAGGAGGGCGTTGTGGTAATTTTTCATAAAATGGCGACTGTCAATTTGCGTCGATCGATAGTGTCTTTAGCATCGATCCCCGTCGATGCCGGCCTTCGATCGACGGATGCACGTGGCTCTCGGCATGTAGATCAACCAAGGGTGTCGAGTCTGCTGGTGGGTGCCCGTCGATGTCGTGTCGATGGGCGACATCGATCGCCGGAGGTTGAAAAACCTCGGCACATCGATCGACAGTAACCTTCGATGTCGGCGTCGGTGATGCATCAATGGCGGCGTCACGAAAAACATATACAAATATGTACAAATCAACTCCCACACACTTAGCTTTTTGCTTGTCCTCAAGTAAGACCGAATCTAGACATAAACAAGAAAAAGCTAGCCACCCGATGAACTAACCACTAATGCATTCAAATGATTCGAGAAGTTAATGCATTAAATCAACTATAAATTTTACTAAGAGGATGACACGATACGTTGAGATAAGAAATTTAGACTTTCTTCCAAACACCTAAAAGTATTATGTTGCCCTCCATGTATATTCCACATCCATGTCTCGACCAAAGTCTATCAATGTTCAAACCGCTAAGTCAGCACCCAACTAACCCAGTCATCTATACCTTCTTTAACAATAAAATCTAAAAAAAAGGAAAAATAAAAAATATGTACAAAGGCTGCACGACTTATTATAAGAACTTCACTTGTACAAGGATATCTCTTCTTGTACTTTTTTTATATCTTTTTCTTTTTTTGAGTACCCATAGAGGTGGGGTACTAAACAAACACGATAATTACAAAATGAGAATGAGAGTTTATTGACTCCAATCTTATGTTGCTAAGTGAAACTTATTACATTTGTCGACACGCACATGGATTTTTTAACGTCTCCAAAATAAAAAGAAAAATTACACAAACTCCTATTGAGGGTATTTGAAAACGGGGCTAGTAGAGAGTACTCGACTTTTTAGAATGAATCATGAATAGAACAAAGAATAAAACACTTCAAAGGTTCTTTACACTTCATTCCCCACAATTACACTATTGTCGAACGAAAGTCTAAACAACCTAACCAAAGCATCTAAGCACGTCACTTTGTCAAGGTTCCAGTTAATATAAATACACACGACTCAAATCAAAAACAAGTAAGCATACAAAAGAGTTAACTAATCAAGGACAACACCACCACCACCACCACCCACCCCACACACACACTTAAACCATGCAATGTCCACATTGAAAAACAAGTAAAACTAAACGACGTATGGTAAAAGGAGAGAGAGAGAGAGAGAGGCCCCTCTGATCGTGCTTGTGGTGATGAGTCGAGCGTCCAAGAACATTCATGGGCTTCGAAGTCGAGAGGAGCCTGTAAGAAAAGAAAACAAAAACACACAAAATAAAAGTAGAAAACATTAGTTTTTTTAGAGCTCGTTGGAGCAAGCGTCGTTGAGCTCCTTGTCCGGCTGGGACTCGGTCGCGAGAGAGGGGTTGGATTCGATAAATTGCTCCTCGAGGCGGGATAGACGAGAGTGATTCGAAATTTTCGTACCTACTTTTAAATATAAGTTTGTCAATGCTTTAAAGTTCGCTCGCAAGAGTATGAGTTCGTTTGAAGGTTGGTAAGTTTAAACCGAGTCGAATCTCGAGGAACTAACAATCGGAGTTTTAGATGTTTGTTTAATCACAATATCACACAAGAACAAGTATAATTGAGGTTTTTGATTTTATAAACTACGAATTGAAAAACAAGAAAAATTATTGAAAACTAATTAATTAAACTATACTAACTAATAAAATACAATTAAATAGCTAAATAGACTAAAAACTATAAACCAGGGTTTTAGAAATAGAAGAACAACTAAAGATCATGAATAAAATTACTACTATAATTACCAAGCATAAGTAAAAGAAACGAAATTGAAAGAGAAAAGATTACGATCTATATTATCTACTAAATCCAAAGTACTGAAGCAACTAATAGTTCAAAATCCAAAAATTAAGATCAAATTATCTAGAATCAATAATTAACTAAGAACTAATATAGAAGACTATTAAAGAGTTTAGAGTACTTATTAATATCTAGAAAGCAATAATTCTCCAATGAATCCGGAGAAAGGAAGGCGATCTCAATCGGAGAACAAATCACAAAGCGAAGGAATGGAGCTTTAGAACTTGTGATCTTCAATCTTCTCTCTTGATCTTATATCTATGTTACGGGAGAAGGAATCGGGCTCTCTTTGCGTCTCGGAACCTTAGGAGTGTGAAAAATGTTACCCTAGTCGAAGTATGGAAGGGTATATATAGGTTTCCAAAAACTAGATAGAGAGTTTCCTTAAAAATCTCGTTTTTGGGTCCGTTAACGGTAGCTTAGCGGTACGGCTACCGCTACCCGTCTCTGGAACTCTCTGTCAGCTCTTAATGGTAGAGCTAACGGTAAGGCTACCGTTAAACCTACTGATTCATACGTTTTTGTTACACTTTTGTACATATTTCGAGTCATGTTTTAGTCTTTTTACCATCTTCTTAGGTCAAGAATAAGCTATTTTGCATGATTTTGCATTATCTAGTCTCATAATAATCACTTTAATTATATTTCTAATGAAATTATCCTTCTAAAAATATTGAATATACACTAGTTTTTTTAAAAGTAGTGTTTTATAAAGAAAAGTTTAAAAATGAATTCTCCTGAAAAATTATTTAATAATAGGATCATTCTTTATGATACATCTAAATGTGAGAAAATGTGATTCATTAAGAGTTGTGGGATTGGAAGGCACACTGGGTCCCAAAAATGTGAGGAAGTTGTGGTTTGATGCACGTTGACTTTAAAATGAAATTTCAAAGTTAGAATAAAGCCCTAAAAGCAATAATAATTGCCAAACTCAAAATATTCGCAGATTGCAAGCACAATTGAATGACAAGAAAATGATTTCTTTAGATAAATTAATTTTCAAAAAGGGTTTTAGCATATTCTCATATGAGTTTCAATAATCAAATAAAAATATTGTATTCGAAACCGCACAAACCCAATTGGAGCAACATAAAGGTTTAAGAATCTTATCCCACAATATTTTTATCAACACACGTTAATAAAAAAAATGAATTCTCAAACATTCAATGTTTAGCAAGTATGAATTTTGTTGAAAGTAGAATTATTCTTAAATTCATTGCAATTAAATTTACCCACATAATCATTTGTTTTCTTTGAATAAAAATCTAAAATCAATCTGTAAAATTAGAAGGTCTATGGTTTTCAAAATAAGGATCAGATTTACGATGTTGTTAATCAATGTTAACAACACTGGTTAACAACATCGACTAAAATAACACAAAGTTATRCAGCGGATATTTAAAATMGAGARCACGATTAAACAAATTCAGTTCACAAGTAAATACTTGTGAATTTGGGTGTACAAACCCGAAAACTATATTACTTTCACTTCACGTTCAATACACAATATAAAGTAATATATGAAAACTAAATATCAAGAAACTTGATACTAAATACWTGTTGCCGGAATAGCAAGATYTTCTCYRTTGGTCACGCAACTTCAAAGATCTTGTTTATCACGATCGTTGGCTYCAAGTAACTCTCTCGTRTTCTTCTTCTTTTATGCGTCTTCCTTGCGTCGTGCGTGTGTTCTTTTTCTCAAGAAATCCGTGCGTGAAATTCTGATTAAAAAACCGTGAACCAAGTGTAGGTATACCTATGTCTTAAATAGACAACTAAGAATTCTAAACTTGGTAAAATCCTAAAAACAAATCCTAAACACAATCTAAGAATAATTAAAGTCTTGTGCATAAACTAGGAAACATAATATTGACCTATATCTAGTTTCCTAACTTATTTTGTGCCCAAAAAGGTAAATAACAAAATAGGAATTATTGCCAAGAATAAATTTCTCAACACAATCAATGAATAAGTATATTTGAGAATATTTATAAATTTTCATCCTAGAAGATCATCTGTTTTTTAAAATAGACTATTCAAGTTATATATCATTAATATCAATCACAACTAATACATAAGTAACTTAGTTAAAAATTAAATCTAGATATCAAGTGATTATTCTAGATAACTCACGCACAATCAAATCTCAATTTATTAATGGTACAACTCAAACACTCGAGTAGACGTAAATACCTAAACTCACATCAAGCTATAGTCAAGCAAAGCGACGAAAATTAAAAATTATACTCACTTGCAACAATTAACGAGGAATAACAAATTCGAACTCATAATATACCCATTTTTTAATACTCTTTCAATTAGCCAATTTCAAATCCTTTCATATAATTACTAGTTGCTAGACTTCTCTACAAACATTAAAAGTTATTCATATATCGACAGTACTTGATTTTTCGTACTAGAAACGTCCTCCTAACAATATGAAATGCCATATATAGTAAACAACAAAAATAATTAACATCCCTAAATACAAGAATGAATACCGAATTTTCCAAATTGTATTATTACCTTAAAATCTGTGGTTACACGATAGTTAAAAAAAGAAAACTCCAGGTGTAAGTACAATCACTAGAAAGATATAGTTTTGCTTCATCTCCTCCACAGTATAATGTATTTATAAAAACAACAATATAATACAAATAACATTTGGTAAACTGACAAAATATCGAATTAAATGGAAATTTATTTTTCTTCATTGACAACACAAGACTTATAATTTCCCGTATAAATGGAAATTAAATTAAATAATTTAAGCAGAAAATTAAATCTCACAATGAGAAATGGAGAGTTTAGGGTCTCAATTAAACCCTACGTTTTTTAGTTTATCTTTTCGTTATTCTAAGTTCTTTTTTTTTTTTTTTTCTATTTTAACTTGATGATAGCATGAAACAGCCATCATGACTTATTTGTTGAACTCAATGTAATAAATGAAGTGCTCAATCTAATGATGAAATGGGATGTGAATATAGAATGGGCATTCCTTGCCTAGTTCTCATTCTCATGGTTGAATTCTCATGGTTGATATAGTTTAGTAATGGGAATATCTAGTCTCATAAAAATCACTTTAATTATATTTCTAATGAAATTATCCTTCTAAAAATGTTGAATATACACTAGGTTTTTTAAAAGTAGTGTTTTATAAAACAAAGTTTAAAAATGAATTCTCCAGAAAAATTATTTAATAATAGGATCATTCTTTATGATACATCTAAATGTGAGAAAATGTGATTCATTGAAAGCTGTGGGATTGGAAGGCACATCGAATCCCAAAAATGTGAGGAAGTTGTGGTTTGATTCACGTTGACTTTAAAATGAGATTTCAAAGTCAGAATAAAGCCCTAAAAGCAATAACAATTGCCAAACTCAAAATATTCGCAGATTGCAAGCACAATTGAATGACAAGAAAATGACTTCTTGAGATAAATTAATTTTTAAATGGGGTTTTAAAATGTTCTCATATGAGTTTCAATAATCAAATCAAAATATTGTATTAAAAACCGCACAAACCCAATTGGAGCAACATAAAGATTTAAGAATCTTATCCCACAATATTTTTATCAACACACGTTAATCAAGAAAAATGAATTCTCAAACATTCAATCTTTAGCAAGTATGAACTCTGTTGAAAGTAGAAATATTTTTAAATTCGTTTCAATTAAATTTACCCACATAATCATTTATTTTCTTTGAATAAAAATCTAAAATCAATCAATGAATAAGTATATTTGAGACGATTTATAAATTTTCATCCCAAAAGATCTGTTTTTTTAAAATAGCGTATTCAAGTTATATATCGTTAATATCAACCACAATTAATACATAAGTAACATAGTTAAAAATTAAATCAAGATATCAAGTGATTATTCTACATAACTCATGAAACAATCAAATTTCAATTTATTAACGGTACAACTCAAACACTCGAGCAGACAAAAATACCTAAACTCACATCAAGCTATAGTCAAGCAAAGCGACGATCATTAAAAAATAATACTCACTTGCAACAATTAACGAGGAACAACAAAGTCCAACTCATAATATATCTATTTTTTTTATATTCTTTCAATTAGCCAATTTCAAATTTTTTCATATAGTTACTATTTCCTAGACTTCTCTATAAATATTAAAAGTTATTCATATATCGATAGTACTTGATTTTTCGTACCAGAAACATCCTCCTAACAATATGAAATGCCACATTTAGTAAACAACAAAAAATAATTAACATCCCAAGAAACAGTAATGAATACCAAATTTTCAAATTGTATTATTACCTTAATCTGTGGTTACACGATAGTAAACAAAAAAAAAAAACTCCAGGTGTAAGTACAATCACTAGAAAGGTATAGTTTTGCTTCATCTCCTGCACAGTATAATGGTATTTAATAAAAACAATATGATACAAATAATAATTGGTAAACTGACAGTAAATCGGATTAAACAGCAAAAGTAAGTAGTATTTGAAATATACTAGTATGAATGTGCATAGAATTTGTGCTTTTGCTCAAATAATGAAATATAAGAAAAGGATTATCAAACAAAAAATATTTTAAGTGTGATCTTATTGTTGGACATTCTAATTTGAGAAGTATATTAGCATTGTTATCATTTATATGCTTTTATTGGATATATTATGTTTTATAAATATAATACTTGATATTATTTAGCAATGTTGTGCAAAAGCATAATGTCGAGGATTTTACCCCCAATTGGTCTGTTTGGAATTTTATCCTTGATCTCCCGGTTAAGGTTGGGCATGTTAGGCCGGGTGATATAAAATTTCATAAAATGACACTAATAGCTAACAATATTGAACATTGATTGGTACCATGCATAAAATTCTAAAATTAGTTAACTCAAAAATGTTCATTTGAAAAAACTTACGAATCACGCGTAAAAAATTAGCGTTTTAATAATTGACAAATACTTGGGTGAGACTGGTCTCATCCTATGAGACCAATTTTTACCATGCCCATCGGCCCTATCCACCCACTGCCCAACCCGCATGCACACCCCTAACCCTAACTATAAAAGAAAAAAAAAATCATAATTCGCAAGCTCCCCTCCCCTCTGCTTCTCTCTCTCTCTCTCTCTGTCGACCGCCGTTCTCCGGCGACGACCACCGTCATTCGGTACCAAAACTTAACAAATATTATATCATTTAAATCATTTCGACTCCCTCGTTTTAAATCTGAGATTAGATTTACAATTGAATTTTCCGATAATCGTAGATCGAAAGTCGAAATTTATGAATTGTCAATTTTGACCTCAGATCTACGATGATTCACCGAGCTAATTTTAGATCTTCAATCACCGTTTAACTCCCTGCATTTTAATCTACGAGATCCCCAATTTATGTATTCATATCGATGTCGTAATCGATATCGACGACGGTAGGTTTTTTTTTTCGGCTTCACTCTCTCTCTCTCTCTCTTTCCATTTTCTACCATGGTTGTGGTCGCCATTTGTGATTTCCATGCGGTGGTAGTGATGTTAGATTTTCTGTCTCTCAGTTCGCTCCTGGTGGCGTTCGTGTGATGGTATTGATGTTAGATTTTCTGTTTATGTGTGTGTTCATTTGTGTAATTTTTACAATATCTGATCAAGTATCACAAAATATATTAAAAGTATCATAAAAGATATTAAAAGTATCACAAAACACACTTATTTTTGTATAAAAAAAGTAGTATGAATTTTTACAATATCTGATCAAGTATCACAAAATATATTAAAAGTATCAGAAAAGATATTAAAAGGGCAATTTATTAGGTGCACCCGGGTGCACCTTGCTAGGTGCACCCTGTTTTACGTGATGATATATGATAGTTATACGTGATGATATATGACAGTTATATGTGATGATATATGGTAGTTATACGTGATGATATGTGTCAAAATTTTAGAGTTTAAGGTTTATTTTTCCATTTTAGGGTTTAGTTTTACATTTAGGGTTTATTTTTCCATTTTTAGGGTTTAATATTTCATTTTAAGGTTTAGTTTTTTACTTTTTTATTTAATTTTCCATTTTAGGGTCCCGACAAAAATCGATCATTCTGCCAGTTATATGTGATGATATGTGTTAGTTATATGTGATGATATATGATAGAAATTTAGAATTTTGAGTTTAATATTCAATTTCAGGGTTTAGCTTTTCATTTTAAGGATTAGTTTTCTATTTTTAGGGTTTAATTTTTTGTTTTAGGTTTGTTTTTTTAATTTTAGGATTTTAATTTTAAATTTAGAATTTCAATTACTTGTG
The DNA here is from genome assembly GCA_014905375.1 of Phtheirospermum japonicum. Classification (NCBI taxonomy): domain Eukaryota; kingdom Viridiplantae; phylum Streptophyta; class Magnoliopsida; order Lamiales; family Orobanchaceae; genus Phtheirospermum; species Phtheirospermum japonicum. The sequence goes on along the minus strand of BMAC01000301.1, from coordinate 1,048,612 downwards.
ATGATATGTATCAGTTATATGTGATGATATGTACCAGTTATATGTGATGGTATATGTCAGTTATATACGATTATAAATTAAATTACAGGGTGCACCTTACAAGATGCGCCTGGGTCCATGGTATACACACTCTATTAAAAGTATCATAGAACACATTATTTGTGTATCACAAAAGTAGTATGAAAAATTATAATACTTTTGTGATACACAAATAAGTGTGTTTTGTGATACTTTTAATATCTTTTCTAATACTTTTAATATATTTTGTGATACTTGATCAGATATTGTAAAAATCCATACTAGTTTTGTGATACAAAAATAAGTGTGTTCTGTGATACTTTTAATATCTTTTCTGATACTTTTAATATATTGTGTGATACTTGATCAGATATTGTAAAAA
>BMAC01000301.1:1025018-1040018 GCA_014905375.1 Phtheirospermum japonicum | reverse complement strand
ATCACTCAAAATATTATTTTTTTTTAGATCTGTGCAGGACAAATAGATCCGACGGAGTTGGTGCAGAAATTCTAAGACAACCCGCTAAGATACATGTAAGTTCATTAATTAGTAGAAATTCAGAACTAAATAAATTTAAACTAAATATTGAACTAATGATAAGAATAAAGACAACTCTTAATGTATATATTCTTGCACAACAACAATACTAAGCCACCCCATTTTAAACAAGCTTTGAATATCAACCATTAGCACATGAATTTTCTTCGCTTTTTCATGATGGAAGACGGTGTGCTCTAGGTCCAATGAGACATAGTCCACATGCACGGGCATCAATAGAGTCAATGAGTGTAGCTCTTTGCAATTATCTCCCAAAATCTCTAAGACAACATCATCAACAAAATGTGGCCTTGGTTTGGTTGAAGATTGCTCACCACTTGTCTCTATTTGACTTCTTTTCTGTTTCTTCGAATTTGGCCTTGTAAGTTCCTGTACATATGGCCAATTTTAAGCTTACTAAAAGTAATTCAATAATTGGTAAAATGAAAATATATATTATTACCTCTCTTACCTAAACTAAGCTAACAGGCCACTGCAAAAAGCTACCTGAAACTTCACCCAAGTACTTTAATTTTGGATGAGCTGTCACCGGTAGAGGAAGTTGTGCTGCACCCTCAACAACTTCATCTACTGAAACCTTCACATGACCGGGTGACAGCTTCTAATTATTCAATGTTTTTTCCTCATTGGTTGGGTAAACCATCCCATTGGCAACAACTTTTATGTCCCCCAGAATTGACAGGGCCAGACGGCACTGAGTCGGACTCTATTACTCAAAGTAATGACTAAAGTTAATGGTCTGAATATAATGATTATATTCCGATGATGAATATTAGTCTAAACTTGATGATAACGAGTTTGAGTTATATAGGTTATATACCGTAATGGTCTGAGTATATGCAGGTATTGACAATGCAAAAATGCGAAAATCTCCTGATCGTAATGGCCTGAGTATATTTTATATATAACAAACTTAATTACTTTCAGCCCCTTTAGTCTTGTATTCACATTCTTGATACACGTAAAAATGTAAAAGTCTCGTACAACTAATTTGTAAAAAACCTTTCTCCCATTATATATAAGACTTTCAACTATACCAATGATATCATAGTTTCTTTGCAAGAAGATTCTCTAAATTGAAATTTATAAGAAATTTCCTCAACTTTGTCCCAATATAAATGAATTGGATTTAAAATATTTCTCATTGGCACCAAGAGAAGCAGAAAGTAGCACTATGTAAGACTCAATATTCACAACTCTAAAATCCCCCAAAAAGTTTAGAGTAGGATACAAGAAGATAAATCTTCTAACCAAGGTTAAAAGCTCAAATATGTTTTAATTATGAAATGTGTTCTTAAAAAAATATGATACAATGCCATTAACAAGCAAGAATTAGAACAACTCTCTAATGAAAGTGAAAGCAATAAATGAGACTTCATATTTTATAATACATGAATAGTGAAAAGACGACTCTGAAAAGGATAAATCAAATGAGTCTTGACTAAGAATTAATTATTTATCAACTACCAAGGTGATTGAATGAGTAGGTTTGTGAAAACACACTATATATTATCTAATTTTTACCTCAACCATAGGAAATGGAGTCTCACCAACCGAGTGGCAACTACTACGTAGATCACCTTGCAAATGTGAGTGCGAAGGCGTGTTGAAGTCAGCCCCCTTATCAATTTTTGATGGCACATGGTGGTTTGTTAACGGAGTCTGCGGACCTTGGTTCTTCACTTGCTCATACAAAAAGGTTGAATTGAGCTTGTAGAGCATCAAACTTTCTCCGAATCTGTTGCGTGACACCTCGCACCACTCCACTCTACTCGATTTCCTACTTGTCTGACTCGATTGACCAAAAATAGCCCTCACATTCATGTGGCTACCTACACCACGCACCCGACCCGTGTGCTCCTTCTTCCCTAGAGATGCATTCAAGATGTCACTATGCCTTTGTGGTAGAAACACCCCTTGACTAACTTCTTGAGCCCTCTCTACCTGTTTCAAGAAATGATAAACATAATTTAATACACTTTTCCCATGCCATTAAGTAAGTAAGTACTTCCAAAATATTTTCTTAAAAACAATAATTACAATATTATCAACAACCCCCTTCGTTTGCTCATTCGGGATATCATAATTTCTCTTTTCGTCTTTCTTAATTCTTGCTCGAACCCAATCCAAGCTGCGATCATGCTGAGTGAAGCACATGAAGACAAAGACAAGAGAGGGTCTGATACTACACACTTTGCTTTCACACGAGCATATCCATTGGGTCCAAGAAAGTGCGTATACTGGTTTTGAGACTAGCTCTACCGAGCTTTCTTACTTTTTTCTTAGTATGAGAATTTTAGGGAAATATTAGATATATATTTTTAGTGATTTTTTTAAAAAAGGTAATACACTGTACATGCCTTGAATTCTTTAGATTGATGATCAGATATGAATTTCTTCCACTGCTCATCTGTAATGGAAGGATATAACTGGGATGGATGATCATATTTTGGGTGTTTCTTCTTGATGAAGTCACGAACTAACCTCATCTTAAAAGCAGTCCACCTCACTCACGCAACCTTTAGAAAGTGCTTCTTCTTTTCATCACCTTCAATATTGAACTCTTTCTGAATAAATAAGTAACACACATATTAACACATGTTTTCATTAATAGATAATTAACTACAAAAATAAGATTATTGTATACCTGCAAATCCTCCCAAATCACATCCTTAAGGCCACTCTCCACGTGTTTCCACTCGTCGATGTTAATATCTAAATATGACCAAACTAAAGCCCCTAGGTGATTTCTGAAATTGGCAGAATATTTCCCGATGGGTTTATTTGTATCGTCAAATTCGATATGCTTTTTCTTTGACAGCCTGTTTTCCATTTTTATACATGTTATTGGTCCTCTTGATCTTCTTTTCCTAGACTCTTGTTCACATTGGGTGCTCGAAGAATCATTCATGACTCTGTTACATTAGTTGATAAAATTCTTAAGATATTAGATAAAATTATAATTTATACGGCGATAAAAGCTAACACATCACTCTACAACTACTGTGAGGACACCAAAAGCCAGCGAGCAAATTACAAGAGTGAAAATAGATATTTGGGTGATTTTAGCAGCTACAAACATCTAAGAAGCATATCTACAACTTTTGTTAAGGTATTTACAACATAACATATAGTTGAAGAGGGTTAAAATGGCTTGTGAACAAGCTGTCAAAAATACGACAGTCAATAATATTAATCGTCAATAAATTTCAGTAACTATAATCAATAATCAGTATGTATGGGCTCTTCATAAACCTCAAATTACGTTTACTGATGATCTTAATATGGGTGTATGAATTAGTTTCTTGTATTTTTCCTGAGTAGAAACTAGTTTAAATGATAATTAAACCCATCATAAAACAGGGCATGGCCATTAGAAATGGATGGACACATTCAGAGGTCCAAACTGCAACATGTCCTGATTATGCTAAAAAGGTGAACCTAATCAGCCAGTCACAGTATAACTACCTGAAAGACTCACTAGTTCCGAATTGCCTACGGGAAGCAAGAAATGCTTGTGGTAAATGGTATGTAAATTCTTAATTCCAACACCAATTACCAATATATATAAAACCAAACTTTACTTTCTATACATAAACATTACCGCTAACATGTTAAAGAACTGAACACATTAAGTACTAAAACATACATATGTCGTAAATAAAATCCTCAAACCCTCGGGTGTTCTTGCATAATTTATAGCAGGCGACGGTGAAACACCAGGAGACGAAGAAAGATGTTCCACGACAAACATCAAGCGACGGGGAAAGAAGTATGGTTTCGGGGATTCTTGCACAATTGCTAGCTCAGTGAACAAACCCTGTTTGGATAAAATCCCAATCGTCTCCTATCCAAAATATTACTTCTGAAAATCTGGCGGGTTTTAGAGTGGGAAATCTAAAAATGTGGACTAAATTATCTCAAACCTATTTCGTGTACTCATGGGCAAAACAGATATTTTATGTCGCCGAGTTTTATAGTATATGCATCAGTTGTATACAAACAACCGATGCTCATAAGTTTTATTGTACAATTAAAATTGGTTGTTAGGAATAACCGATGCCTATAATTGTAAATAAGATTTTAAAGAATTGGCCCGCGTTCTAGGATGCCCAGTTCCACATATTTTCGACAATTTTTGGAAATAGCGTGGAGGCAAATGTCTGAGTTCACTATAGGAAGAGGAAAATGTAGTTGTGATGATGATTTCTTTTTAGGACATCATGGACCGACCTCAATCCTAGGAGGAGATATATAAGTTATCCAAGATTTGAAAGCCTAATGCTTGATATTCTTTCCTATTTTAGAAATTAGGGCTAATAATGATTTGGGGGTTTGTATCAGATGTTAACATGGGTCGATTGATTGTAGTTAAATAACTGTTGTTGAGATTTTGTGGGTCTTTCGTGCTTTTGCTTGATGTAAATATTCTTCATTTTTCATAGTTAAAGGGCTTGTTTGCATTAATTTTGATTCGAGTAAATGGAATATTGTAGGAGCCTAGAGGTTGCGAGTTTTTCAAATGGCTTGAGGGCCCACTGTGCTCAAGAGCTAGTCAAATTACTCCCGAACTTTTAAGATGAGCAAATAAATTTGCAGCTGAAGTTCAAGTGTTGGAGGTTGGCGTTAAGAGACTTGAACTAGATGTGAAGAAGCATGATACAAACCTGAAAACCTGAAAGCACTTGCAGCTAAAAATTATAAGCTTGAAGAATATGTGAAGAAGAAGCGAAATCGGGAACGCTGGTTGTGCACGACGCTTTTGATTTCTTGGTTTATTATCTGGATCAAGAACAGTTGAAAGTCTCTCTTGGGTGTATGTGGTTTATTGCTGTTGGGAATCAATATGGGGTGTGTTGTATGTTGTTTATTTTTTGCTTTTCTAGGGTATTCTAAATAGATTGATGGGGGTAGTTTTGGAGGTCGTTTTCTTTTGTTGTTCTATTTTCGTAGATGCTTGTTGGCTTATGTGAAATTGACACTTTATCTATCATGTACATTTTCTTATAAAAATATTGAGGATTTGCTTGCAAAAGTTTTTAGAAATATTGAGAGAATTTGGTAAATAAATAAAAATTAGAGGATTAACAACCAAGAATATTGATGAAATATTGGATGAGGACCAAAGAATTGGAAGTTATTATGTTCTTAAACTGATCTCACATTTTGATCGAGTAATTACGAATTTTGGAAATTTAGGGCCAAAGTCATAAATTTTATAAATTTTAGGGGTCAATTTGCAAATTCCTAAAACTTTTTGTAATAAAACTAAAAATTTCAGTTTAGGGATTGTTATTGTTTTAATGGACCTATGTTTATATGTTCATAAATAATCGAGTTCAGAATTGAGAGTTATCGCCTAAAGGGTAAAACTTTTAGCATCGAAGATGACTACATCAAATATATAATGCTCGTTATTAATGAACACGATAGAAAAATCATCTCCGATGTTGTTGTCATATACAAAATCAAACCACTCGCCTGTAAACCTGGCCTATAATAAATAATAAAAAAACAGAGTATAATGTAAACAACATCAATAGAATGGATTCACAACATGCATAGATATTCAAGATAGAAGTAAAACTCTCAGTCATATACAGTTTTCAAAAATGTAAACAATACATCATGAATGACATTATTATTCATATAAAGAATTATACAATTCATAATTATTAACTCTGAGTCATACTTTTTCCATTTTTTCTTTATAATAATAGTAACACTACTTTGAACACAGAAGAACACATATAACACAAATCGAATAAGGGTTCTTAACACGCAAAATTGTTCATCAACAAACTTGAAATAGATATGGAGAGAACAAAACTCATCACCATATTCGCCAAAAAACTCAACAGTCACATCCCAAGTATGCCCAAGGGGATAACGCAAATTAAAATTGTTACTTTCAAGATCTGCAAAAAAAACCACAATTTTCTTTGGGATATACTGCAATCGTGTCGATAAGGATTATTCAGAATTACAAAAAATCATAATACAAACAAATAATAATCAGAAAATATTCAAAAGAGAAAAGAAAATACGGATTATTAGAATAAAAAATAATCAAATATACCATAAAACGTGAACTGGGCATGAGGATGGTCTTTGTGAATGCTGGAATTAAAGTCATTACAAATCTAGGAGAGAAGCTGTAAATCTGGACAACAAGATAATTTTCAATGTTGCAAGTTTAGGAGAATTGATAAATTAGGGTTAAGCATCGATTGTTGACCAAGAGCCGATGCATATTCATCCACTTGTGTAAGAAAAGCGCACGAAAATATCATCCAACTCGACTTAGACTCTTTAACCCAAGCATTTGGCCAAAAAAAGTCCCGGGTTTGAACCCCACGCTGTGCTAATATTATATGCATCGGTTGTCTATATACAAACTGATTCTATTGACATACTTTAAGCGTCAGTTATAAAGTTAAAAATCGATGCTATTGACATACTTTAAGCATCGGTTTTGAAGTTAACAACCGATGTTTATTACCCACTTCCTATTTTGGCAAAATATAACAACAAGAAAGCATATTATTGTTTAGATTTACATGAGATGATTACAAAAACACATTTGGGTATTTTGGCTTTCAATAAAACCACATAACTTACTAAATAACAATTACACCCTTCAACTATTCCAAAGACCATCGACAATTAAATTTAATTTTAAATTATTTATGATAAATGCCTTAATCACACTATGTATTCCATTACATTTCGTAACAAGCATTTTGCTAAACACTTCCAAATTCACCAAAATAAATAGCTATATGGAAAAAGAACCAAGATGTAGGGAAAATTGAAAAATTTCCATAAACTGATAATATGAACAATTTACAATGCTTTCAGAACAAGCATTTTGGTAAAAGAACCAAATTCACCAAAACAAAGGGAGCTCAAGCAATAACAAAACCAGACTGAAACAACTATAAAAGTTCTTTTTTCACACACATAAAAAAAAACATCCGCAGAAAATGAGCAACCACCATGGAGATGAAGCACAGTGATGAGTCGATTCCTAACCCCATCTTCAAGCTGCTTCCAAGCAAAGGATGTCTGTTTATAATTGAAAGAAAAATGAGTCATGTGTAGCTGTTATAATTTATTATGACTGAAGTATATTTGTCTGGAGAAAAAAATAATCATACACATATGAAGTATATTATTCTTGATTGTCAATCAACTCTCCTTCTCCGTGGTCAGAACAAATATAACCATCTTCTAAGGTTATTGGAGGTTCATTAATACCAATGGAAAATGGTGGGGTTTATTCGAAGTAGTCGTACTCGCCTTCATCTACGACATCGCTAACACCGACAATACTCCTTTTGCTGGGGAGGACCAGAGACCACCTAGAATCGGCAGGATCTGAAACATAAAAAACTTGTTTTGCTTGTGATGCAAGTATAAATGGATAATCCCGATAACCAGATCGACTAAACTCAACTAAAGTGGATCCCAAATCATATACCCTCACACCCCGTCTGTTGTACACACTACATTGAAAAATAGGAATCTTGAACAGTTTATAGTCAAGTTCTGAAATGTCCTCAATGACCCCATAGAACAACATAGAAGCATCCACTGGTCCTTTACCTTTTGCGCTCGAATAATCGCTCGTTAATGCAACTACTGAGACACCACTATTCTGCAGTACACTTTTATTATCCTGAAATTTTGTGTAAAACGTATACCCATTGATGTCATAACCTTCATAACACCTCACATGTGAAGCAGGGCCAGATGCTAACCACTTGACTATTTCAGTGATAGTATTAGGTGTCCGAGATAACTCTTGCATTACTGTCTCTTTGAACCATTTAAAAATGTGTGGTTATGTTCCCTGGTCACCCATATTTCATCTTCCGAAGGACTCTGCTATTTTAAAATGGACATATTTTGGTCGAGGTATGGATTGACCTCAGAAATATGTTGCAATATGTGTTTGTGTGCCTGGATGCGCATTTCAGAATTTGCGAAAAATGCTTTGAGCCCAATAGTACCTTTCCTGCAAGCCTTCCCTCGTGGAGAGATTTAGGAATGCATATAGTTTCAAAATTCTCTAAATAATCTGTACAAAACTAATAACCTCCTCAGCAGCGTAACCTTCAATGATACTCCATTCAGGTCGAGAACGATTCCTCCCAAATCCTTTTAATATACCCATGTATCTCTCAAACGGGTACATGTACCTCAAGAAAACCGGCCCACACAACTTAACTTCTCCAACCAAGTGGACAATTAAGTGCACCATAATGTCAAAAAACGATCGAGGAAAAAACATTTCAAACTCGCATAAAGTCTTAACAATGTCGGCCTTCAAATCATCTAATTTCTCAGGATCAATAACTTTACTAGAAATTGCATTGAAGAAAAGACAAAGCTTTGTTATGGTACGCCTCACATCTCTTGGTAATGAGCCTTTAATAGCAAATGGTAATATGTGTTGCATTAAGATATGACAATCATGATACTTCATACCAACTCATTCCAGGTCCTTCATTGAAATGAGCTTTTTAATATTTGAAGAATCACCAGAAGGAACCTTGATTTTATTAAAACACTCACAAAAACTGATGTTCTCTTCTCTAGACATGGTAGAACAAGCTGGAGGTAGGTAAGTTCGCTTGTCAGTTTTTTCCGGTGCTAACTTCTCCCGTATCCCCATTTCCACCAAGTCTTGTTTAGATTTAATACCATCTTTTGTCTTACCCACAATGTTTAATAATGTTCCAATAACACTATCACATACATTATTTTCAACGTGCATCACATCTACACAATGTCTAACCAACAAATGTTCCCAGTATGGTAGACCCCAAAATATGGATTTCTTCTTCCAACCACCCGTTGAGACAATTTTAGAAAGTTTGTTGAATCAACATCAATATCTTTTACACGATCATAAATAGCACATCCGGATAATGGCGTTCGAGCAACTCAGTCCAGAGTTTTTCAATTGAAAATCTTCTTCTTTTTTCGATAAGGATGCTGACTTGGGAGAAAGATTCAAGTATCCATGTACACATTTTTTCTACTAATATTCAGTCAAATACTACTTGTCTCATCTTCACAAATGGGGCATGCCTTTGCTCCTTTATTTTCATAACCTGACAAGTTACCACAGGCTGGAAGATCACTGATCGTACAAAATATCATGGCTAGTAAGGTGAAATTTGTTTGAGTATAAGTATTGAAGACTGTCACACCCTCATTCCATAATTTTTTCAAATATTCAATAAGAGGTGCCAAGTACACATCTATGTCATTCACTGGTTGTATAGTTCTGGATATCAACAAAGACACCATGACGTACTTGCACTTCATACATAGCCAAGGAGGAAGATTAGAAATTGCTAACAGAACCGGCCCAGTACTTGACGACTGCTCATGTTTCCATGATGGTTCATTCCATCCGTGCACATTCTAGGACGAAGATTTCTCTTCTCACTACCAAATTAAGGAAACTTACTAATGTTTCTCCATTGTGGAGAATCGGTAAGTGTCTTAGTTTTCCATATTTTTTTTTCCTTCAGCATGCCACTGCTAATTCTTCGCTTCCTTTACATTTGAAAACAAGCGTTTGAATCTGGGAATAATCGGGAGATAGTACAACACCTTGGCCGGAGGTCCTTTTTTATTTACAAGCCCACCATCATCATTGTCTGTTTTATTATAGCGCAATTCCCCACATTTTGGGCACTCCCGCAAATCCTTGAATTCATTCCGATACAATATACGATCATTTGGACATGCATGTATCCTCTCGATCTCCAAACCCAACGGCAAAACATTTTCTTTGCCTCATAGGTTGAAGTGGGAAGCTCGTTATCATCAGGAAATGCATCTTTTAGAAGCTCTAGTAACCCCGTGAAACTCGTATCACTCCATCCACTCTTTGCCTTTTGGTTATATAGATTAAGCATGAAAGATAACTTTGTAAATTTGGTACATTTAGGGTACAATAGTTTTCCAGCATCAACAGACAATCTTCAAAATGCAGCAACATTATTGATATCACCTCCTATATCATGCAACATTTCATCTAATCGATCACTATCTACATTCTCGCCGTTTTCTGTATTACTAGTATCATACGTAAACGGAGCTGTCGGTTGAGTTGTATTATCAATCGGAGGTAAAGTTTTATCATGCCATATCCATCGTGGATAACCTTCTTTAAAACCACGACGTATCAAATGGTTCTTCACTTGGTCTATATTCCGAAATTGTCTCAGATTTTTGCAACCAACACAAGGACACACAATCATTTCCCAATCATACTTAGTTTTATTCTCCACAGAAAATTTCAAAAAAACTTTCAACCCCTTAAATATATTCAAGTGTATTACGTCTACCATACATCCAACTTCGATCCATTATCTACCGCTGCACAATTGAATTAAAAACTCAAATAAATAAACTAACAAAGAAGCAAAAATCAATTTACCAGAACACATGAAAATTAGAAATTCTATAAATGATCCATGTGACTTTGTTTTAGTTTTTTTTCTTATTAATTACTATTTTTTATTACTCTGTTTTTTTGACCCAATATAGTATTAGGTTCGTATTATATTATAATTAACTTTGGGATAACAAGTTCAACTTATTATTATTATTATTATTATTATTATTATTATTATTATTATTATTATTATTATTATTATTATTATTATTAATTAGCACACAATACTTGATTAAAAAACTGCATACAGTAGGTCATTACAAATAGTAATTTTTGTTCGAATTAGCAAAAAAAAAAGTTAAAAATGCAAAAAATATATATATATACAAATGCAGGAAAAATAATCCAAGCGTCGGCAGACTTCCTCTTCGTCCCCGCCTGAGTACGATCCACATTGTCATCATCAAACTGTGCACCAATCTTGGTGATGAGAACGGGTACAAGCTTAGAGATGGAGAGAACCACCTCACCCCAATGAGCACTTATACTGCTCGAAATTTGGGTGAGTGCTTCTAACTGGCCGGCTAGCTTCCGCATGTCTGCGGAATGTTCTTCCCGCATTTGCTTCATCAACGCGACAAGTTATTTTTCCTGAGATTCCAATAACTTGCGGAGTGGTCTCTCCATGGTGTTGTCAGCCATTATTTGTGATGGAGATTAAATTTTATTTAGCCAAAAAGGTGCATTTTAGTTATATTGTGATGAAAATTAATTTCCACAAACAGGGGGTATTTGTACAAGTTCAGTTCACCTCTTGGAATTCTCAGAGCTTTTTCGATTTCCCGATGCATCGTTGCCTTTTTAATTTCCAGTGTGTGTGAACAATACAACCTCTTGGAACTCTATAATAAATAAATGTGTTGCTTCAAGCCTTTTCATATATATGCAGAAAAATAATATGTAAAATAATAATAAAAAAATAAATAAACACATACGTTGAGTAGATCAATTTGCAAAGAGACGGCTGCACAAAGAGGCAAAAATAAGCTGCTAGATTTCATGGGTAATTTTCAAAAATTCAATTACAAATTCAATAGCAAAGATGAAAGAAGTTTGGGTAGAATACGGAATAGGTTTTGAATTTTTGTTCATTAATTATAAATGTGAAGATTCAATTCAGAAATTTGAGTCTTTTTTCACCAATTCAGAAAACAACAATTCACAATATGCATCGGTTGTTCTGAGAGAGACCGATGCATATAGTATAAAGTAAAAAGTATTAGCATCGGTATTGGGGAAAAATCGATGCTATTATTTTCCAATAACATAGTACAAATTTTAATTTATTATATGCATCGATTTTCAGACAAAAAACGATGCATCAGGTTTTGAAATAAGCCAAATTTTGTTTTGTTTTTTTTGCCGCGATTCAGAGGCGCCAAATTTAATTTACATAGGCATCAGTTCTAATCAACAACTAATGCTCGTATTGGGTTATAGGCATCGGTTGTTTGACCAAAACCGATGCCTATTTATTTTAATGAAGTTTTTATATTTTTTAATTATTATGAGCATCGCTTGTTTTGAACTAACCGATGCTATTAATGTTTTTTCGGACTTTATAGGCATCAGTTGTTTTAGTAAACCGATGCATATAACTTTTATTTATTACAAAAAAAAAAAAACCACTCGAATATAGGCATCGGTTTCTGGGGAACAACTGATGCCTATAACTTTTTTTAATTATAAAAAAGACCCCGCGCAATATTAGGCATCAGTTGTTTACAACAACTGATGCATATACCCCTGTTTCAAATGGAGTTTTTTGTAGTAGTGAGTGTTGATTAGTCCTGAGGGGGATGAAATAGAATATGTTGTTCGTCTAAACTTTCGGGCATCTAATAACGAGTCCGAGTATGAGGCGTGTATTCGGGGAATGCAAATGGCCATAGAGCTAGGAGCCAGAAAGATCTCAGTACATTTGGACTCACAACTAGTCTACAAGCAAACCGGTGGTGAGTTTGAAGTACGGAAAGAACGCATGAGAAAATATGTTAAAAAGCTTAGGAAATGCCAAGAAAGGCTAGAGACGGGGGATTGGCAGTCGGAGATAAAGTCATACTTAGAGAAGGGGACCATGCCTGGGGATTGAAGCTCGGCGTCTAGGCTCCAGATTTGATCCACGCATTTTTTTCTAATTGGAGTAAAATTGTACAAAAGGAGTTTCGGGGTCCCCCTAATTAAATGTTTGGGAATGAAGGAGAGAGAACAAGTGCTCAGGGAAATGCACGAGGGATGATGCGGCAATCATATGGGTGCCTGGGCTCTAACTCAGAAGAACTGGAGAGCAGGATACTTTTGGCCCTACCTGAAAGCCAACGCAGAAAATATGGTAAGAAAATGCGTGAAGTGCCAGTTACACGCCCCTTTGATGTATAGGCCATCAGAAGAGCTCATGACAATGAGTGCAGCGTTGCGCTTTGTGAAATGAGAGATTGACTTGGTTGGGCCCTTTCCAATGGCCTCGGGACAGAGGAAGTTTTTGGTGGTGACCGTGGATTATTTTAGTAAATGGGTAGAAGCTGAGCCGCTGGCAAAAGTCATAGAAGAAGCTATATTGAGGTTCCTGTGGAAAAACATAGTATGTCATTTCGGAGTACCTTGTGTGATGGTGTCAGATAACGGCATCCAGTTCACGGGAAATGTCCTAAGAAAGTGGTGCGGTAGAATGAAGATCAAACAATGTCTCACTTCAATATATCACCCACAGGCTAATGGGCAGGCCGAAGCCACCAATAAGATCCCGGTTCGGGGCATAAAAACTCAGCTTGACAAAGTCAGAGGAAGATGGGTTGAGGATCTCCACTCGGTCCCGTGGGCTTATCGCACCAACCCAAAAGAGGCTACCGGGGAGATCCCATTCAGCTTGTTATATGGTATGGATGCCTTCATACCAGTAGAGGTCTGCACCGAGACTCACAGAGTGTTGGCATCCGACGAGGAGCAGAACGAGGTGATGATACGGGACTCCCTGGATTTAATAGCCGAGAAGAGAGAAAAAGCCTTCCTCCAAATGGAGGAGATGAGAAGAAGGATGAGGGGAGCCTACAACAGTAAGGTGGTGAAGAGGAGATTCCAGGTCGGTGACTTGGTATTGAGGAAAGCAGGCTTGACCAAGAACTTGGGAAAGCTAGAGGCCAATTGGGAGGGACCTTTCAAGGTGGCAAGAGTATTGGCAGGAGGTGGCTATGAGCTAGAAGATATGGACGGAAGAGAAGTACCTCGGTCCTGGAATGTAGACAACCTGAAAGCGTATATTATATAAGGTAGAGATAAGAAAAGTCTCCATGCTTCTATTTACGCAGATCTCTTAAAAGTGGCATTAAGATAGTTGAATGTACTTTGATTATGTAATTTGAAGAGTTTATGTTTTATAATGGAGTTAGACTTATCGCAAGCGGGTTAAATAAACATTAACAAAACCTCGAGAATCTTAAAATCACCGAGCGGATGCTCGGGATTAGCAAGGTGGCATGTCACTTAAGTCCCACACGCGGTGATGGGTCGAGCGAATGCTCGAAGTTGGCAAAAGTGACAAGTGTCACTTAACCTCATGTGGCGGATGCCCATACACTAAACACAAAATAGATGTATATCAAGTGCGGATGCACTAAATAAAATGCAATTTTTTATTGAGTTTGACATGATAAGGTCAACTATATATTACATGGGCGAAATATCCAGAGCCGAGGCTCGAGCTAAACGCGGAGCGTTAAATAAGAAAAAACATGAAACAATCAATTAGAAGGGCGACGCTGAGCATTCTTGAACCTCCACAGTTCGTGATCTACCTCACAGAATTTTAGGTAGTAGGTGTCAGCACGATGGGCTTCAGCCTTTACACTGGGGGCTAGGGCTTCATTCAATTTGAATAAACGGCCCACTTGCTCACAAAGATCCAGCACTTCCTCACGGAGATGCAGGATATGCTGATTTGATGATTTTCAATGATCCTTGTAGAATTGCTTGTTTTTCCCTTTCTTCTCCAGGCGGCGACGGAGCCTGTCCACTTCTTCCTGAAGCTCGTAAGCATCCGGAGGCTGGCTGATCGAAGATCGGGCATGTTTGGATGTGTGAAATTTCATGAGAAATGAATAGATGATAAGGGTCTATAAAGCACGTTTTACCGCCAGTATTTTTGAAATGTTGTACTAACAAGGGCAGAAGGGCCGCTTAAAGATGCGCAAAGGGTATGAATCTCTCGAGCTTAAAGAATGTATTAGATTTAGGCTGAGCCTCGGGTAAGACCAAATAGTTATTGCTAAAACCTCCAGGGGTAGGAATCTCCCGAGCTAAGGAAATCAGAATCTTGATATCAAGGGGTCGCAGCACGTGCAAAGGATATGACCCTACCGAGCTTGCCAGATGTATTCAAGCTAAGGCTGGGGTATAGCCAAACG
>BMAC01000301.1:992048-1019473 GCA_014905375.1 Phtheirospermum japonicum | reverse complement strand
ATAAGCTATAATTTTTGATCATTTAGCATTTGTTTAATTAATAAAACACACACAATGATCTCTAAACGAGTTCAAACACGAGCATCTTACCGAACACTCTAGGTGCCCAAGTCAATCTAACTTGAGAAAAAAATAAAAATAAAAATAAAAAACCAATTTGGAGTAACGGATATGAAGTTTAGTCGCGTTGCTCTCAACACTTGAGATGTTTAAATTCCAGCACGCATCATGAACAGTAATATGAATTCAAAAACAATTATTCGAACCAACAACTACTCAGAAGAATTCGAGTGAGGCTTATTTCTTTGTTGAATAACAGATTCTTCATCTTAAGTAGTTATATTTCGACAAAGAAAAAGTCTGCCGGCAGAACTAACTTAGCCAAAGGCCAGGAATAGTTTCTCTTTCCACTTTTTATGCAAGATTTAATCAAAAGTTCTTGTCAACTCATGGTTGTCAACTCAAAATGTCTTTGCATTGTACGACTCCAATTCAAAAGGGAAGGTGCAATCAATAGATTAATATATAAATAAAATAAAATAGAAGGATTTTATAGAAGAAACTCTCCTTCGTCAAAAGAGAGCTTTTTTACACATACCAAAGATTCAATAACTTAAAAAGATGAAAAATAATACATTTGTCTACCCTCTTTTGTCAGTCAAAAATGGTACCAACTCTTTTCTAGAGCAGTGAAAAACGCCACGCAACTTATCTTGTTCGAGTTCGGGTTCCTCTTAGGTTTTATCCGTTACATGGTACATCTTATATGTGCTGTGCCATTACATAATTTCCTTTGGAGTCGCACTGTCCTGGCAAATGGTTTTGCAAAAATGCCCGTGAAATTTAAAAAAAAAAATCAAATAATTAAATAAACCTACAAAATTAATTACCACCAAGAATTCCTCAATCAGTTATATTAAGACACCGTAAATTCCAAAGCCGAACGTAATTAAGATGATGAATGAACATTCTTGAAATGAGGAAGAAAAATTCAACTCCGCCATACTGCAGATAAATTAAACACTGTTCGTTTTGTGATCAAATGATGTAAGCTTTATTACTAAAAGTAGTTTTCTCTTTTGTTTCAGTTTTTATACGGCGGACAGCCTAAATCCAGTACTTAATGTGGTTCAACATTCTTTTAGTTTTCATTCAACATCATTTCAAAAATGATTTCATAATGCGTAGACCAATCAAATATTTTCTTGGACGTTATAGCATTCTCCCGTTGAATTACACTCAACAATTGATAACGACTAGATACAAGGAAAATCAAAACAAGAACTCAAAATCAGAAAATTAATGTAATCAAACTTTGCCCAAAAAATCTTACCAAAATATGCTACTATTTCTTGTTGCTCGTAGTGCATAAATATCGAAGCATATACTCATTGGAAGAACAGGTATCGGCCAAATCTTGATGTAACCTCGTAATTGACTTTTGCAATGATTTCAAAGCAGGAAGAAGTTTTCTTGAACTCTGCTGAATGGAAGACCCATGGGCTTTGCAAAGCTCCTGTCAAGCAAAAGGCGAATCAAATTCAGCAAAAGAAGTTAAAAATAAAAATAAAAAAGAGCCAATGAATACAAACTGCAGATATATCTAAAGAAAAAAAAAATTTGTCAAACCAGCAGGGCCCAAATTTTAGTCAGATTTTCTATTTTTGTGTGTTTTTTCTTTTATTTTTTCTTAGGACTTTTCAGTTTTTTTCCCCATCTTTTTAGGGTTCTATTTTTAGTTTTTAGGGTATTCTATTTTTTGGGTTGGTTTTAGTTTTTATTTTTATTTTATAGATTTAGTTTTACGGGACCTGCCTAACGATTAGGCGGTTTGACAAGAGTGTCTCTATATTTAATATGAAGAAAAAGATTTACTAGAAAACTAATTGCTGTTCGATATAACCTGGCACCATCGGAGAATGAACTCTAAATGCGGACTCTTCTCTAGTAGATCTGCAAGTGCCTCCACTAATCTCTGCAAATATCTGATGGGGACTGATGAGGCGACAGCTGGAATGTCTGAAGGAATGACAGAGACAATACACTTCTTGATAAGGGTATCTTCGTTCATGCGAAGACTGAGTATTAGAGCTCTTTTTGGTTGGTCATCCTTTAAGGCTTCATCAACCGCCTACTCAAACAATAACGAGTTAATAGATCAGACATGAGAGTTTTACATGCACATTGAAGAGCACAAAATTAGTTAAAATGAAGAGACTAATTACAAAAACTACCACTGAGTTTACAAATAAATTTTAAAAAAATCAATTCCATTTTAAATTACAAATAACCCCTTCTAGAAGTTGCAATTTGTAAAAGAGAGATAATATCAAGGGGGTATTTGTGATTTGGAAGGATTTTTTCTTTTTTGTAATTAGAGTAAACCTCAAGGGTATTTTCATAATTAACCCCACAATGATTTTTGGGAAGTACTTGCTATTAAATTACACTTTGTGATTTAATGCAATAGGATTATGGATTTTTCTATTGCTCACCTCTGGTGTAACATCAATGTCCAGATCAGTGGGATCGAATATAAACGAATCATCCATAGAATACAACAATACACCTTCTGTAGTCGCAGCTGCCCAGCTTCGGCCAGTTGGTGCAATTCTCAAGCACTTTGTTCGAATAATAGGCCTTCCATTGTTAGGCTTCGATCCTGGCAAGTCATATGGCGACTTATTTTGTGTTTGCTTATCCAAACCTTCCTCTTTATCACTATCATAATCATCTATCAAATCCAATGGTCCTGCTTCAGTCATTTTCTTTGAGTTCAAGAAATCAAGAACCCCGTCTAATGATAGGTTGTGGGTTATCTGGAATCTACGCAGCAGCACCTGGTAGAGTTTGCAAAAAAATTTAGAAAAACTCACAAATTAATTTGGTAAATACATTGCAAAAATCGCCCAGAGACAGATTAAACGTCTCTTGCCATGAAGTAGCATATTATATATATTATACAGTATATTACTATTCATTTTGTAGTATATTGGTATTAGAAACATAAAGCTCATCAATAAACCAACAACATATGATAAATCAAGTCACTATTACATACCGCCAGTATGTACACATCAATCTATATTTCATTCTCTCAGATTTCATTCAACACAAGAATTGGCATAGATCTTGATGGCAACCACTACACCTATTTCCCATCAATTTATTTTATAAACAAGCAGTTTTTTTCTTTGCAGAAAAGGAATTAAAATATAACATTAAGAAATTATAATAATATACTCTAAAACATTAACGATTTCTCAAAGCCCATACAAATTCTCTCTCTCTACACCTGAAATCTTACATCCCTTGAGAAAAATCTTCAGTAATCGCATCATAAATGTGATGGGATCCGACAAATCTGATTTGAGTGTCGTTAACCCGCAGCGAAAAAGGTGTAAAAAAATCAAGGGAAAAAAAAAGGAGAATTACTGGAGATTGGAAATTCAGCATTAATGCGGAGAATTTATCGACGATCGGTGACATAGCTACCGTGTCCTTAATGCACTCTTTCATTCCGGCGCACTAGAGAAATTCTGGCCGGATGTGATGTAGTTGCAGTTGGGTGGTTGACGCAAATTGAATTAGGACTGAGAGAGAAAGGTTTTGTGTGAAGCAGGAGATTGTTGAGGGAAAACAAATCGGTCAAAATGAAAGAGAGATAGGAATGAGGGAGGAACAAAAGTTGCTAGGGGGAAAATGCATTTATAGTCATTCATTTATTCACTCGGTTTTCCTTCCCAAGATGAGCGGAAAAAAATCCCCATTGTATCCGATCGCACCCTTATTTTCATCTTCTTGTCCATATTATATTCGAAAGTAAATAACAATGATATCTGAACCGAAGACCCATTGAGAAGATTTGTAAAATTTTCAAGATAAAGAACTATTTTTTTTATAATTCTTGTTTTGATATTATGTTTCTTAAACTCCAAAATTTGCATACTAGCTTTACATCTTGTACTGTACACGCCCAATTTTAAAATTCTAGATCCACCACTGGGAACAACAACCATATCACTAAAGATGAATTCTACATCACGATTTGAGATAACTAATGATTACAGTACAAATATTTATCATCATAAGTAATAGTTCTTCAGAAGCTTAAACTTATAGCGAATTTTGAGATTTAAACTAACCTGATCGGCGATGTCATACATACAAATGTATTTACTACTCCCCCCAGCTAGTATGTAGCTCCCATCAGCAGAATAGCACAGAGTAGTGAAGCACTTTCCAGCAGTGGAATTAGCAGCAGACCTACGATCAGTCATGAGACGCCCACCAGCAATGTCTCTACGCCCTTCGATAGTGAACATCTCCAAGCCTTCCAGTGGGTCCCAGAAATGAATTTGTCCATCTAGTGTGCTACAAGCCAGCTGTTTACCATCTGGGCGGTAAACAAGTGCAAGGACATCGTGCGTGTGACCAAATTTCTCAACACCACCTTTTCCTTCATAAATGTCCCACAAACGCACGGTTTTGTCCCAAGAAGACGAAGCCAATATAGCCTACATAGGAAGATTTTATCATTGGTTAGGAAGAAGATAAGTCTTAAAATAGAATTCAAAAAAGATTCCCACCCATTTACAATTACCTTAGACAGAAATGTAAATATATTCTTCTTGAATTTCATGTGAGAGAATAATTTATTATGTGTAACTTTTGGTAGTGTGTTCATATAAAGAAAAGGGGAATTTACAGTCACGAGATTTTTATCAAATATACAAATATCACTAATATAGTAAAATATATATATTTATAAGTTAAATATCATATGAATCTTGATTCTTGAGATACCAGTCCTACCCCAATCAATTACTATTTATACAAAATATCAATTCTATAATATTCAAAATATACAGTATCATAAATTACACTACGTGCATCACACTGACAATAGTCTAGTTTTAAGCTCAAAAGAATGAAATGCGATAACTTAAATACTGATCTACTTGAAGTAAAAATGACAAAGTGGCATTTTAGAAAGGGGTTATGAAACGAGAAGCAGCTTACATTAGTGGGAGAGAACATTAACCCATGAACAGGGCCCTCATGGCCGCTCAGAACATCTAATAAACGGCCAGTCTTCATTGACCAAACAAATATCTACAAGCGTTCATCAAGTGTTGCCTCGTCAGTGCAAATCATAGAGATAAATTCATTGAAAATGTCACATGTGGTAAAATAGTAAATATCAATACCTCAAATGAATCGAGTGTCCCAGCACAAATCACTTCACCACTCTGATCTGCTGCTAAAGAAACAAATTGTTTTGGTTTTGGGGTTACAAAGGTTCTAAAGTTTCGGTAACGGAACAAATCCCATGCACGAACAGTCCCATCAAGAGACGCGCTCAGGAGACAATGATTGTTAGCCATGAAATGCAATGCAGTGACAGCATTTGTGTGCTCGGAGAAGGTTACGAAACAGAAACCTGAAGAAGCGGTCCAAACCTGCGAATACAAGCCAGTTACGGTGTGTTTGGATATTAAAACTTACACTGATATTATTATTATTATTATTATTATTATTATTATTAGTGCACATTTCCCTACAAGTTTCAGTATTCACTGCCACTCATATTCAACCATTATTTTTTCTATTTTCATATCACATCAATTTAATCATTAAATTTTCATTTTACATGCATTCACACTCGGAAGAATTCATGAATCTTCCCTAACAAAAAAATCTCACTATTCTCTGGCAGAAAGAAAATTTTCTAAATGAAAATATATCCAATCAAAGAATGTATAATAATTGGCTGTATTATAATTTAGACCCAAAAATACAGTAATTAGTTTATCTACATTAATAGGTTGTATTATAATTGAAGATCAAAGGATGCATAATTATATTTAAGCATTCACATAAAAATGTAAAAACCTAATAATGCACCTACAAAAAGCACTGAAATATCACTAACCTTGATTTTGTTATCATCTGCTCCTGTAGCCAAAAGCTGCGAATCTGGCGAATAAGCAAGGCAATTCACATCAAAATAATGGCCCTGCTGCTTAAGTATATAACTCTCCGATTTCCACTCCCACACGAGCAGCTGCCCGAGCTTTGCACACCCAAATGTCAACCAATTCCCGAGATCATTAAACACAGCCGTAGTGATTTTCTCTCTCGAAATTGATAACAAGTGAATGCACACAAAATCAGGCATCTGATAGAGCGCAAAAACCCCATTAGAGAATCCTACGACCACCATATCGAGCCCCTTGTGATAATCGCACGATGTTAATCTTGCTTGAGCTTGCATGAAAAAATCCTTCTTCAACAATGTCCATTTCATCTTATGCAGTAAAATCGACCCGTTTTCCTCTTCTTCCAAATCGTCATCTTTAAAACCCTTCCTTTTCTTCGAACTAACATCAGCTCCATTTTCCCTATTCTGCCCCTGGCTCTGCTCTGGTGTCCCCGGGGAATCTGGCTCTGATAAATCCTCCTCCATTTCCTCAAATTTATTATCACTGTCACTATACCCCCAGCTAAAAATGGCTCCATCTCGGGATAAAGTATAAACTTTTGTAACAACATTAGTCTTCTTATTAACCCCAAAAAATGCTCCCACAATCACATCTCGATGACCCAAAAATAGAAACGGCTTCACGTAACTATTCTTCTTCTTTGATTGGTTCAAATAAAAAAGCCTCGCAGTCAAATCCCTCGACCCGACAACTAAATAATCCGAATTAGGGCTCCAATCCAGAGATGCAATACGATCATTACAATCGGCATATGTCCTAATTAGCTCAAAGGGGAAAAATTCCTTCTTAAATCCCGGTGAACGCCATATCTGGAGGAGCTTACCGGCGGCGACGGCAATGAATCGGCCGTCGGGACTGAATTTAGCGTCGGCGACTGGGTGCTTGAAGGTAATCCGGTGCAGAACAGCGCGGCGGGGGAGGTTTACGAACAAACAGCGGTTGTTCTCGTCGACGGTGAGGAGAAACACACCGTCCGGAGAGGCGGCGATGCGGCGTAGATTGGTGGAAGGCTTGGCATGGTAGGGTTATGGTCTCGGATTTGAGGAGGTCCGTGACGGAGATACGATTGCCCACCGGTGAGATTAGCAGGGTGTTGTTCACGACGATGGCGTTTCCGCCGCGGTACGGCGCACCAAGCAGATTTTGGAACCTATAATTCATGGTGAAATTAATTAATTCTCTGTGTGCGTGACGAAAAAACCCTAATTAGACTTTTGGCGGTGAAGGGTTTTTGTTTTTGATTTTTGGCTAAACCCTAACGGCAGAGTCCGAAGACGAAGACCAACAAAAGCGTTTTAATAGTAGATGCATCTCGTAACGAGCCAATTTTTTTTGTGTGTGCATCTCTAGCTTGAGTAATTTTAAATTAAAATCCCATGGACATTTTAAAGTCTTTGTAAGTTTAAATATAACCAAGTTTAGCATCTCTACTAACAAATATCCCTTTTAATTAGGAATTCATAAATTTATTTTTAAATTGTGTAAAAAATTCAATCACATCTATTCATTTGAGTACGATTGAGTATACTGAATTTTCTAGTTATACTTTATTTATACTATATTATATACTTCATTTTGTAAATAATTAATATGAATATAATAAAATTACCAACATAACTTTTAAATAATATTAATATTAAAAATATAATTTATAATTTCATGTTTATTATATAATTATGTAATTTATAACATATCCCTTCGTCTTTTTATTTTTTATATCTAAGCATTAAGAATTATATTTTGATTTCACTTAATTAAATGGTTTAAAGATCAAAAAGAATTTAAAATTCATCAACGCTTGAATAACAACTTTTGTTCTTCGTGTTTATCAGACGTGGGTCGCCACAAATCACAATTGAGATACGACACCCATTCAACCTTTTACATACGAAACATTAGCTTCAAGAGCAAGAGGAACTCACATCCTCGCATGAAAGCAATGGTCTTGGTTAATTTCCCCAAAAGAAATTTGTGAAACCTATTTTGAGTTCCCTCTTTTGTGCAATTAGGTCGAGCAAAAACCAGGTAAGTGAGGCTAGCCTTTGTGGAACTGATGTTAACTCGTCGTTAGAATTTCTCGGAGGATTCAGGTAGGGGAGGATCCTGATATACCAAAGTCAACCACTTGTGGAGGTGCCTATAGGGTGTTTGATCAAATGACTGAACCAACGGTCTCGATGAATTGCCTGAAAGCAATCTGCCGGCTATATCATTTCATTTGAGTAACAAAAATATATTGAAGTATTAAATCTTGATGGGTTTTCATGTACTTTGAGAGTGGTTCCCAGAGTATTTGGCTTCAAGATGCACAGGCATTGACGAAAAATGGGTCCCCATCACACATGTTATTGAGCTTTTTATGCTTCTTCTTCTTCCAACAAATGGTTCTTAATAGGGTTATTATGATCTTTTGTAAAAAGTCAACAAGTTAGTTGCCAGTCAAAGTTATTAGAGTTAGTTAGCTACAAAGTAGGGATTAGTTAGATAACTTTGCCACCAAACTAAGAACAACTTGTATATAAACAAATAAGCTGGAGAATCACAAATCAAGTTTCATAATGATAAAAATAAATTTACAAAATATTCTCTCTAGTTTCAATATGGTACCAGAGCTCTTAAGCTCGTGCTCGTTTCTTTTTCAGCTCACTAGCCTTTCTCTTCAGCTCGCGAGCTCACATTTTCTTTTCTCCTTCTTTGGTGATTCTCCGGCGTAATTCTCTTCTTTTCCGATACTGGTTTTCATGGTGACGACACAATCGATGGCAAAATTATGGCATTTTTTGCCGCTCACTCTGCGTCTCGATTGAAATAATCTCAATTACTGGAAACTACAAATTTTATTTACTGTACGAGCATATGGATATGAAGACATGCTCCTAGGGCATGAATTGGCTCCACCACGTTTCTATCCTCTACCTCCGACAATTCACTGGATCCGCCAGTGGGAAATTCAGCTCATCTACTATGGATCTACAAGGATCAACTACTGTTCAGCTGGCTTATCTCGTCTCTAACTGAGTCGATACTTGGCCACGTCATTCGCTGTCATACTGCGTCAAAAATTTGGCAGGTTTTAACTCGTCTTTTTCAATCTCAGAAAAAAGCCAGAGTTCTACAACTCTGTTTTATGCTTCAAACCCTAAAAAAGGGGGATATGGGTGTTGATGCCTTCTTATTAAAAATGAGGGGCATCACTGATGAATTGTTAGCCATAGGTGTTGTAATTTCTGATGAGGAGCTAGCTCTATATGTGTTAGGAGGCCTTGGACCGGAATACGAATCTATAATTGTTAATCTCACGTCTAAAATCGAGGCACTCACAATTCAAGATGTTCAATATGTGCTGCAAACACATGAGATGCGCATTCAAAATCAAACTACGCATCAAACTGCTTCTCTTCATGCTTTTTCAAATTCAGAGACCATTTCAGTTGAAAATCCAATAACACATGTTTCTTTCAATTGAGGTGGATATGCAGGAATGAGAGGGGTCGCTATGCTAGGGGCCGTGGCAGAGGTAGATATGGTAGATTCTCTAACTCTGAATCTCGAATATCATGTCAACTATGTGGAAAGTCAAATCATGTAGCTCTCAAGTGCTTCAGAATATTTGATGTGAATTTTCAAGGACCAAATCATACTCAACAGTCCAACTTCAACTCTCAGCATAGCTCGGAAAACAATTCTCCTCATGCACTAGTTGGTTAACACAAGAGGTTATAATGATGGTAACAATTTCTCAAATGATGATGGTTCTTGGTACTTTAACAGTGGAGCTTCTACACATGTCACAGCTGATTTGGAGAAGTTGTCACTTTAGTTAGCATATCAAGGATCAGAGAGACTTGTTGTTGGTAATGGTTCTTCCCTTACCATATCTAGCATATAGGATCATCTCATATACCTAGCACCACAAATTCCCAAAATGTGCTTCTTAAAAATATTTTGTTTGTACATAATAGCACAAAAAATATCTTGAGCATGTCTCAAATAACCAAGGACAATAATGTGTAAATTGAATTTTTCTTCATGACTGTTGCTATGTCAACGACAATAACACTTCTCAAATTCTACTGACAGGAAGGCTTAGAGATGGCCTCTATCAGTTGGATTAATCTCATTTACTCCATTCAAGAAAACAAAAAAATTCTCTGATGCACCCACCTGCTTATCCTTTTCAAGCTGCTTATCAAGTTCAAGTTCAAAGCACAAGTGTCAACAACTGGCATAGAAAATTTGACATCCATGTAGTTCAATTTTAAAGTCAGTACTCAAACTTGTTGGAGTATCTGCAATTTCTAATAATGTAGATTTTTGTGATGCTTGTAAACTTGGCAAGCTTAATCAAAAACACTTTGCAAATCAACCTACTAAAATTAGTGTTCCTTTTCAGCTTGTACACACTTATGTATGGGGTCCCTCTCATGTACAATTTGTTGATGGTTTTACATACTACATTCACTTCGTTGATGATTACACAAGATATACATGGATTTTTCCACTCAAACATAAGTCAGAAACCTTAAACATCTTCAAAAATTTCCATAGCTTCATAGAAAGGCAATTTGATACAAAAAATAAGATGCATTCAGAGTGACTGGGTGGAGAGTACAGAGATCTTGTTCCACTTCTAACCCAACTAGGAATAAATTCTCAACACCCTTGTCCACATACACATCAATAAAATGGTAGGACTGAGAGAAAACATTTACATATTGTGGAAGTAGGTCTGTTCTTTCTTGCTCAAGCTACAATTATTTCAAAATACTGGTGGGATGCTTTTTCCTCTACAGTCTATGTTATATACAGACTACCTACTCCTGTTCTACAATCACAATCACCCTATCAGAAACTGTCTCACTCTATTCCTGACTACAAGTTCCTTAAGGTCTTTGGATGCACATGTTTCCCATATCTTAGACCATATAACAATAATAAGTTTATGTTTAGATCCTCCAAGTGCATTTTCCTGGGGTATAGATCTGTTCATAAGGGATACAAATGCTTAAGCTCTTCAGGAAGAATTTACATATCTGCTACAATAGAGTTCAATGAAAATGAGTTCCCTTACACTCAGTTTTTTACAACTACAAAGCCCTGTAGCACATCAATGCCATCTACTGCTCCTTCTCCTTTTCCCTTTATCTCGCATACTGAACCAACATAGCTAGACTCATCACCTCAACCTACATCTTCACCAGCTCATCAACAAGTCACAAGAAACTCACCATCCACACAATCATCAAATCACTCTCACTCAGGTGTAAATCTCATCATTGACCCACCTATAGCACCTTCATCACCTCAGAATGTCACCACTCAATCACATCCTCCTCCTCCTAGTCATCCTATGGTAACTAGTTCAAAAGCAGGAATTTACAAACCAAAGGTCTTCACTGCCTATCCATCTCCAACTCTCCTAGAACCATTCACTCTCTCTCAGGCTCTCTCTGATCCCAAATGAAAACAAGATATGCAGGATGAATTCACTGCTCTCATGACAAATAACACATGGGCCCTTGTTCCTTTCAGACCAGATCTACATGTCATCTCAAACAAATGGATTTTTAGAATCAAACAGAAAGTTGATGGTTCACTAGACAGGTTCAAAGCTAGATTAGTTGCAAGGGGGTTTGAACAAAAAGTTGGTATTGATTTCTTGGAAACCTTTAGTCCAGTTGTAAAGGCCTGCACGATTAGACTTGTCTTCTCACTGGCAATCACTGGTAACTAGTCCATTCAGCAGGTTGACATCTACAATGATTTCTTACATGGAGAGCTGACTGAAAATGTATATATGTGTCAACTAGAGGTGTTTTGTCAACTCATCAAATCCAACAGTAATGTGCAAACTCAACAAGGCTCTCTATGGTCTCGAACAGGCACCAAGGGCATAGTTCACCAAGCTGGAACGGTTTCTTATGTCAATCGGTTTCTAAATATCAAAATCCGACTCCTCCTTGTTTTTCAGCAAGAAAGATGGCAAATTACTACTTGTTCTGGTTTATGTTGATGATATACTGATCACAGGTGAAGACTCATTAGGTATCACTCAGGTTATCAAGCTGTTATGGGCCAAATTTGCTCTCAAAACACTTGGAGAGGTCAATTACTTCTTAGGACTGGAGGCAAATAGAACCAAAATAGTATAACTCTTACACAGTCCAAATACATTTATGAGTTACTAGCAAAAACTCACTTGCTATACTGCAAACCTACCTCTACTCCTATCTCTCCAGCAGCAAACTTCATCTCCAAGATAGTGTTCCTTTTCAAAATCAAACATTATACGATATTATAATAGATTCTCTTCAATATCTCACTCTCACAAGGCCTGATATATAATTTGAAGTCAACAAGCTGTCACAATTCCTACATGCTCTTACTATAAATCATTGGACAGCCTGTAAACACCTGTTAAGATATCTAAAAGGATCTTTTGCAATTGGGATTCATTTCACACCTATTTCTAGACTTGTTCTTGAAGGCTTTTCTGAAAAAGATTGGGCAAGCAATATTGATGACAGAAGGAGTACAGGTGGACATTATGTGTTACTTGGTAAAAACATCCTGACCCTGAGCTCCAAGAAGCAAAATGTTGTGTCTAGGTCAGGTGCTGAATCAGAATACAGGGCATTAGTAGACACAACATCTGATCTTATTTGGCTAAAGCATCTGTTTGATGAACTAGGGTTACATTTTCAGTCTTGTCCAGTTATAAGGTGTGATAATCAAAGTGCAGCAGCTCTTGCTTCAAACCCAGTTTCTCATGCGAGGACAAAACACAGAGAAATTGATGTACACTTTGTCAGGGAAAAAGTGTTAGTCAAGCAACTTGATCTCAGATATGTTCCAACACAAGAGCAACCGGTTGACCTATTTATAAAACCACTCAATCATGCCAGACTCCAGACCTTGTGTAAAAAGCTACCACTTGGGGGAACTGTCACAACCATCTCTGCTCTAGGATGAAAGACTCATATCTTCAGTTCGCGAGCTCATTTCTTCATCTCACAGGATTATTTCTTCAGCTTACGAGCTCGCAAGATTTTTTCTTCAGCTCACAAGATTTTTCTTCAGCTCGCAGGATTTTTTTTTTCAGCTTGCAAGATCACAAGCATCCTCTTCAGCTCACAGGCTCATTTCGTTAACTCGCGAGCACATTTTCCTCAGCTTGCACGACCATCTCGTCAGCTCACAGGCCGCTTAGAAAATCTGTCACGCCCATCTCTGCTCCAGAATGAAGGAGAGTATTAGGGTTATTGTGGTCTTTTTTAAAAAATCAACAAGTTAGTTGTCAGTCAAAATTATTAGAATTAGTTAGCTACAAAGTATGGATTAGTTAGCTAACTTAGCCACCAAGCTAAGAACAACTTATATATAAACAAACAAGCTAGATAATCAAAAATCAAATTTCATACTGATAAAAAAAAACTACAAAATATTCTCTCTAGTTTACATAGATCTTATTGCCGCAAATGGATTGTAAACAAACAGACATAGATCTGCACCGAATATGCTTAAACATTGATTCAACGATTGATGTTTAAATTCAAAGAGAATGTAAGCTTATTTCATTTTTTTTCTAGGTTGAAAATCATTTCTAAATACTTTCTTATGTAGTCCTTGATGTGCGATATGCTTAATCAACACTACAATTTTATATTGAGAATTTTGGACTATTTTCATTCATTTTTTTTTTCGAAGCTAAATTGACAAGCTTCTCTTTCCTTAATGATTACTCCCTATGTTTCAAAATATAAGTCGTTTTGGAAAAAAAATACACTTATTAAGAAACTTAGATAAATGAGTAAATAATAATTTCTTTATTTTCGTAAACTACCCACCTTCCTTTTATCTTACTCTCTCTCCTCAAATATCTCAATTCTCAATTCACTTTTTACCTTTTTCTTTCTCTCTCTCCTTAAATATCTCAATTTTCAATTCACTTTTTAACTTTTTCTTTCTCTCTCCTAAATTTATGTGAAAAAATCAAAATGGCTTATATTGTGAAACATATATTGTGAAACAGAGGGAGTAATAATAGTTATTTAATTATTATTATTATTATTATTATTATTATTATTATTATTATTATTATTATTATTATTATTATTATTATTATTATTATTATTATTTTACAATTCTGGTCGCTTGGACAGAAAAGAGCAAATCATGAGCTAAATGACGACTCTTCCAATGAAAGAACATATTGCCCCATTGAACTGACATAAGAATATGTTGGACCATACGGATATATTGCCCCACAAAGAGATACAACATTCTTCTTGGAGACATAAAAGTGTGATTGAGTTGCCGGGATCGATCCTTTGCATGCTCGAGAAATAGAAGATGAAGAGCCGACAAAAAGTTTGAACTCTGCGGATTTTAACTCTAAGTTGTGCCGCCGAAACAAGTTTGGGGTTCTAAAATATTTTTGATCCACACCACCAAAAGAGGTTGAGGTTGGCGTCAAGAGTGTCGGGTCATTTCTCTTCATTCAGGCTCGTTATTACTTGTTGTCTCTCTATTATTTTAATTGATATAATTCTAGATTGTTCTGCTGCTGCTTTAGTTAGATATAGATAGGGATGGCAATCATGCCCCGACCCGACCCGACCCGACCCGTGGCGTTTAGGGAACCCTGCCCCGTGACCCGTGGCGGAGCGGGTCGGGTCGGGTCCGGGTACCGTCTCCGCCCCGTGGGTACCCGCCCCGCCCCGATCCGCTGGATATTTTTTATTTTTAAATATATTTTATGTATGTTTTAAATATTTATTTTATATGAATTATTATATTTTTAACATTTAGTATTGTTTTTAATTAATTCTTCATCTTATATTTAATTTTTATTATAATATATGTATTATTATATATTAAAATAATTTGAAATTTAATAAGAATAATAAAAAGTAAATATAATTCATGCTTATTACCTGAAACGCAAAAAATCAAAGTATAAAGAATATATTCAGGACACTTCAGATTATAACACTCTTAGAGAAAGCAATTACGAAGAAGAACTCTATAAGATGATATATGAATATGAGAAACATTACCCTCTTTTATTATTTATTTTTTTTCATGAGGCGATGCCATGGCGGTGCATCTCGCCTCGAGGCGAGGATGTAAGCAAGTCGCGCCTCGGATAGCCTTTTGCCATTAACAACTATGTTTCCAGGTAATGACAATAAGACTGTTTTACACTAAATGATAAATGACAAAACCAAGCATATTTCAGTGTTGATTTAACACTTAAACTACCTTTTACCATATGAATTTTGATCATATGTGAATTTTATTTTATGATTTGCTTCATTTTGCTTTGCATAGTTCGCCTTTCTAGTACAAGCCCACTATGTGAAATGAACAAATAATTTAAAATCCAAGAGAAAAGTAGATGTTCTACAACGGTGCAATTGTAAGACTGGGTGAAAAGATGAGCACAAAAGGCTCAGATGACGAGTCACACATGCGGACAAGGATTAGTGATCATGCAGACGTACAAGGCTAGCCAAACAAGTCACAAAAGTCCAAAGAATACACAGCTGCACTAAGGTTCAGCAGTTTTACCATCATACCCTCCAATGGATGTTAAACACGTGTAGGAGTGAGCTGTTATGTTCCAGATTGTTCCTAGACTAGTATTTATATGTGTAGTATGTTATCCTTCAAGAAGTATGTTATACATTATCAATGAAAACGGCTGTGTAGTCAAGAACCTTAAAATAGCATTCTGCAGCTTTTTGTGCTTTTCAGCTTTTCCTTATTCATGTATCAACAACTTTTCCTTTAAGGTATCAAAGCAGTAGGGTAACCTGCTGCCTCTGTGCTGTCCTTTTCACTTTCTTCTGCAATAAAGATCTCACCTTTTCCCTATAAAACATGTCTACTTCATCTGCAGCAACTTCAGGCCACGTACAGGAACAAAATCAAATAATACAACCACAGTGTCAATTGATCACCACTAAGCTCAATGAAAATAACTACTTAATCTGGAAACAACATATATTAGCTGTTATGTTCCAGATAATAACTACATGCCTTGAATTCTTCTGATTGATGATCAGATACGAATTTCTTCCACTGCTCATCTATAATGGAAGGATATAACTGGGATGTGTGATCATATTTGGGTGTTTCTTCTTGATGAAGTCTTGCACTAACCTCGTCTTGAAAGCAGTCCACCTCACTCCCGCCACCTTAAGAAAGTGATTCTTCTTTTCATCATCACCATCAATATTGAACTCTTTCTGAATAAATAAGAAACACACATATTAATGCATGTTTTCATTAATAGATAATTAACTATAAAAATAATATTATTGTATACCTGCAAATCCTCCCAAATCACATCCTTAAGGCCACTCTCCACATGTCTCCACTCGTCAATGTTAATATCTACATGTGACCTCACCAAAGACCCTAGGTAATTTCTAAAATTGGCAGCATATTTTCGATTGGGTTTATTTGTGTTGTCAAATTCGATATGCTTTTTCTCTGTAGGCTTGTTTTTCATTTTTATACATGTTATTGATCCTCTTGTTCTTCTTTTCCCAGACTCTTGTTCACATTGTGTGCTCGAAGAATCAGCCATGACTCTGTTACATTAGTTGATAAAATTATAAAATTAAATTATAAGAGTGAAAATAGTATAAAACCGAAGAAGAAAGGTGCAGAAAGCTGGACAGAAGTAAAATTATGCGCGGAAATCATATTTTAAGAAGCTACTAGAAAATAGATGCTTGGGTGATTCTAGCAGCTAGACATCTAAGAAGCATATCTACAACTTTTGTGAAGTTACTCACCTCAAAATATATAGTTTAAGAGGGTTAAAATGGCTTGTGAACAGGTTGTCCAAAATGCGACAATCAACAATATTAATCGTCAATAATCGTCAGCAACCATAACCATCAATAATAGTTGATTACCTACATAGAATTTCATCACGATACCTACTACAAATTAGCACACACCAGCCAATACTTGACCACTTATAACCACCAAATTTCAGCACAACACATGAAAAGGGAAATAACAGACCAAGTAATTCAACAAACATCAACATGCGTTCACAATATAATTTTCCAAAATCACTAGTTTTATAACAGGTTTAACCACCTTCATCCTTTATCAAATAACACCAGTAGATATCCCCCAATAACAATCGATATAAACCAACCATACTTCTACACATAAATATTACCGCCAACATATTAAAGAACCGAACACATTAAGTACTAAAACATATATATGCCGTAAGTAAAATCCTCAAACCCCCGGGAATTCTTGTGCAATTTATAGCACGAAAAACAGCCGACGACGGGGGAATAAGTAGGGTTTCAGAATTTGGGTATTCTTGCGCAATTTGTAGCTCAATGAACAAACCTGTTTGGAGAAAATCCCAATCGTCTCTTAGCCAAATACTACTTCTGATTTATTTAATGAAAATCTGGCGTGTTTTTTTAGTGTGAAATCTGAAAATTTAGATATCTAAATTATTCAAACCTACATCTCGTGTACTCATGGGCAAAATAGACATTTTACATCATCGAATTTTAGATTATATGCATCATTTGTATACAAAGAACCGATGCTCATAAATTTTATTGGACAATTAAAATCGGTTGTTAATAATAGCCGATGCCTTTAATTGTAAATAAGATTTAAAAAATTGGCCCACGTTCCGGGATGCCTAGTTCGACATATTTCGAAAAATTTTGGAAATGGCATGGAGGCAAACGTCTAAGTTCACTGTGGGAAGAGAAAAATGCAGTTATGATGATGATGTCGTTTTTAGGACATCATGGACTGACCTCAATCCCGGGAGGATATATATAAGTTGTCCAAGATTTCGTGTTAGTTCTGATTTGAAAGCTTAATGCTTGAATTTCTTTCTTATTTCAGGAATTAGAGCTAATAATGATTTAGGGGTTTGGGGGTTTGTATTATATGTTAACATGAGGTCGATTGATTGTAGTTAATTACATCACCGTTGTTGAGATTTTGTGGGTTTGAGGTTGGGGCTTTTTTGGCTTTAGGAATCTGGGGTTTTATTTTGGGCAAGATTTCGTGCAAGTGTTTGATTTGAAACCCTATTTTTTGAATTCCTGTTCAATTTGTGAGAGATTACGGCTAACAATGGTTTGGGGGTTTTAGGGTTTCGGGGATTTTATAGGAAAACTCAATGATTTAAAGGGCTTGTATGCATTAATTTGGATTCGAGTAAATGGAATATTATAGGAGTCTGGAGGTTGCAGTTTTTTAAATGGCTTGAGGCCCACTGTGCTCAAGAGCTAGTCAAATTATTCCTGGACTTTTAAGACGAGCAAATAAAATTGAAGCTGAAGTTCAAGTGTTGGAGGCTGACATTAAGAGACTTGAATTAGATGTGAAGAAGCATGAAACAAACCTAAAAGCACTTGCAGCTGAAAATTGTAAGCTTGAAGAATATGTGAAGAAGAAGGAAAATCGGGAATGTCGGTTGTGCACAATGCTTTTGATTTCTTGGTTTATTATCTGGATCAAGAACAGTTGACCCAATCTGGGGTGTATGTGGTTTGTTGCTGTTGGGAATCAATATGGGGTGTGTTGTGTTATGTATATGCTGTTTATTCTTTTTGCTTTCTAGGGTATTCTAAATAGATTGATGGGGATATTTTTGGAGTTCATTTTCTTTTTTTGTTCTGTTGTCGTAGCTGCTTGTTGGCTTATGTGAAATTGACACTATCTCTATCATGTACATTTTCTTATAAGAATATTGAGGATTTGCTTGCAAATTTTTTGAGAAATATTGAGAGGATTTGGTAAATAAATAAAAACTAGAGGATTTGCTTGCAAAAATATTGATGAAATATTGGACGAGGACCAAAGAAGTGAAAATTATTATGTTCTTATACTGATCTCACATTTTGATTAAGTAATTACTAATTTTGGAAATTTAGGGCCAAAGTCATAAATTTTATAAATTTTAGGGACCAATTTGCAAATTCATAAAACTATTTGTAACAAAACTTAAAATTTCAGTTTAGGGACTATTATTGTTTTACTGGACTGATGTTTAAAGTTTCATAAATAATCGAGTACAAAATCGAGAGTTATCGCTAAAACTAATTTACAAGAGAAGAACCCCATAGATCACAATGTAATAACTTAAAAAGTAGAAATGTAAACAGTATTAGAGTCAAGAAAATGTAATATATGATCTTTTGACATGCAACATGCATCCCACAATCATAATTGATCTTTATTGAAATCAAGGGACTTATTACATTACTTAGGTGTTATCACAACAATATCTATATCAGAATGTCCTAATCTCTGGTTCTAGGTAACAACATCTAGGCCTTGATTAACAATGGAAACATTAACTTGAGCTATTAAGAGTGCACAATTAAAAAAGTAGCAGGTGGTTTTATTGAATCTTAAACATTCCTGAGATTAAACTGGCATAATTCATCTTTAAGAGCCCCTCTGAGTAGTGTTTCCTCCATTGATTGATCCTTGAGAACACAAAAGGTACTGAGTTGTCTTTAGCAAATTGTAAGACACTCATTAGGATTCTTTTAATAGTAGGAACAAGTAATAAGTTCTTAAGCTAAAAATTAAAAGATAATTAATGATACTATTAAGGAATGTCCAACATATGAGTAATGGACAAACATGTTCCATTTCCCATGTGAATTCTGCTTGTTCCTTGATATTCAGAAGTTGTATTGAGATTGGACATGTCAGAAGTGACATGATTTTGGCACCAAAATCAGAAAACCAAATGTTATCAAAGAAGATGGAGACATTATCGTGAGCTTGTAAAGCAACCATAGCAGTTGGATTGTAGTTCCCTAAACTTTAATTTTCATAAACATCAAGTGTAGGGCAGAAACATAAAAACTGCAGTATGTTCTTAAACAGCAACTTGCTGTATCCACAAATAATTTACTTGTGTGTAGGGACAAAAAATATAAGAAAAATAACAAACAAAAATTTCAGACAATACCATTTCACTCGAAAAGTGGACAATTAAATAAGTTAATACCATTTTATCACAAAAGTGGACAATTACATAAGTCAATGCCATTTCATTACAAAAGTGGACAATTATATAAGCTTTCTAAAACAGACAATACCATTTCATCCAATCCAAGTATTAGCCAATATTGTAGCACAAACCCAACCCTAACAACATCCACACATAAAAGTATTTACATAAGCCTGCCAAAACATAATCAAAACACATGTAAATTTCCATTACATCTAATTCACATGCCAATGATAAACATAAACATAAAAAATGCATTATGTTCTTAAACAACAACTTGCTATATCCACAAACCAAAAACTAAAGATGGGACATTCTGAATTTATGGACGACGGTTGAGTCGAGTGGCAAACATAAGTCTTCAATCATCTCCTTGCAGCCAGTAAAGACATGACGATCATCTGATGACCATTTTACTACATAAACAACCCAATGTTGATCTTCCAGCCTTAGAATTAGCCTTCTTCTGATGATCATTTTCTCTTGAAACCACATGATCAGTCCACAAGTCCTTTGGAATAGCCTATAAAAAGCTCGTATGATTAGAAGCTGCTAACGTCATATCAATAATTGATGGAAGTACATTAGTTGCATACAATTTAGAATATCTTCAACTTAGAATTCGTCCACGATCAAGAGCAGTCTTCGATACTTTTACTTTGAAAGAAGGTTTATTATTCATGAACTCGTCAATCTCTTTCGCACCATTATAGTCATGGCTTGCAACAACACCTTTACCATCGAAGATGATTACATCAAAATATAATGTTCATTATTAATGAACACGACAGAAAAATCATCTCCGATGTTGTTGTCATCTATGAACTCTAACCACTCGCATGTAAACCTGTCTACAATAAACAATTAAAAAACATAGTATAATGCAAACAACACCAGTAGAATAAGGACTCACAACATGCATAGCTATTCAAGACAGAAGTAAAACTCTCAGTCATACAGTTTCCAAAAACGTAAACAACACATCAAGAATGACATTACTATTCATACAAAGAATTATACAGTTCATAATTATTAACTCTCAGTCATACTTTTTCCAATTTCTCTTTATAATAAATAGTAACACCACTTTGATCACAGAAGAAAACAAATAACACAAATCGAATAAGGGTTCTTAACACGCAAAATTTTTCACACCATGAAATATAATTCATACTTATTAATACATTGCTTTGTCTACGTATGATACTGGAATAAGGTTCATAATAGTAGTAACACTAATTTGAAGATAGAAGAATGCAAACACCACAAATCGAATAAAGGTTCAATTCTAGAATAATTTAATTTGAAGTGTTTTTATTAAATGATATTGACAAATTGAATTAGATATGGAGAGAACAAACCGCATCACCGTCTTCACCAACAAACTCGACAGTCACATCCCAAGTATGCCCACGGGGATTACGCAAAGTAAAAGCATTACTTTCAAGATCTGTAAAAAAAAAAAAACAATTTTCTTTGGGATATACTGCAATCGTGTCGAGAAGGATTATTTAGAATTATAAAAAATCATAATACAATTAGAACAAATAATAATCAGAAAATATTCAAAAGAGAAAAGAAAATACAAATTATTAGAACAAATAATAATAAGAAAATATTCACTGAATTGAATAAGAACAACATATCAACAAACAACAATATCATAAAATGTGAACATGACATGAGAAGAGTCTTAGTGAATGTTGGAATTGAAGTTATTGCAAATCTGGGAGAGAAGCTGCAAATCTGGATGGGAAGAGAATTTTCAAGATGTTGCAAGTTCGGGAGAGAATTTTCGTTCACTGGTGTAAGAAACTAGGGTTAAGTATCGGTTGTTGACCAAGAGCCGATGCATATTCATCCATTGGTGTAAGAAAGCGCGCAAAAATATTAACCCAAGCACTTGGCCAAAAAAGGTCCCGGGTTCGAACCCCGCTGTGCTAATATTATACGCATCAGTTGTCTATATACAAACCGATGCTATTGACATACTTTATTTCACAACAGATGCTTATTACCATTAACTTCATATTCGGGCAGGAAAATACTATGTAATAACAAGAAAGCATCTTATTGTTTAGATTTATACATGAGATGATTACAATAACACATTTAGGTATTTTGGCTTTCAATAAAACCACATCTAACTTACTAAATAACAATTACACCCTTCAAGTATTCCAAAGATCATCCACCATTAAATTTAATTTTATATTATTTATGACAAATGAACTATGCCTTATCACACTACAGAGTATGCCATTACAGTGCTTTCATAACAAGCATTTTCCTAAACACTTCCAAATTCACCAAAACAAATAGTTATATGGAAAAAGAACCAAGATCTAGGGAAAACTGAGAAATTTCTATAAACTGATAATATGAACAATTTACACAATATTTTCATAACAAGTATTTTAATAAAAGAACCAAATTCACCAAAACAAAGGGAGCTCAAACAATAACAAATCAAACAGAAACAACCATAAAAGGTGTTGTTTTTCCTACAAAAAAAAACTACACACACATCCTGAGAAAATGAGCAACCTCCATGGAGATGAAGCACAGTGATGAGTCGATTCCTAACTCCATCTTCAAGCTTCTTCCAAGCAAAGGATGTCTGTTCATAATTATTAAAAAAAAATGAGTCATGCGTAGCTGCTATAATTTATTATGACTGAGGTATATTTGTTTGGAGAAAAAAAAATCTTAAACATGTAAAGTATATTATTCTTGATTGTCAATCCACTCTCCTTCTCCATGGTCAGAACGAATATAACCATCTCCTAAGGTTATTGGAGGTTCATTAATACCAATGGAAAATGGTGGGGTTTCATTGAAGTGGTCGTACTCGTCTTCATCTACGAAAGCGCTAACACCAACAATACTCTTTTTGCTGGGGAGGACCAGAGACCGCCTAGAATCGGTAGGATCAGAAATATAAAAGACTTGTTTTGATTGTGATGCGAGTACAAATGGATCACCCCGATAACTAGATCTACTAAAATTAACTGAAGTGGATCCCAAATCATCTACCCTCACACCCCGTTCGTTGTCGACCCAACTACATCGAAAAAGAGGAATATTGAACAATTTATATTCAAGTTCCAAAATGTCCTCAATGACCCCTATAGAACAACATAGAAGCATATACCGGTCCTTTACCTTTCGCACTCGAATAATCGCTGGTTAATGAAACTATTGAGACACCACTATTCTGCAGTACACTTTTATCATCCTGACATTTTGTGTAAAACGTATACCCATTAATGTCATAACCTTCATAACACCTCACATGTGAAGCAGGGCCATATGCTAACCACTTAACCATTTCAGTGATAGTATTAGGTGTCCGAGATAACTCTTGCATTACTGTCTCTTTGAACCATTTATAAAATGTGCGATTATGTTCCTTGGTCACCCATATTTTATCTTCCGAAGGATTCTGCTGTTTTAAAATGGATATGTGCCGGTCGAGGTATGGATTGACCTCAAAAATGTGTTTCAATACGAGTTTATGTGCCTGGATGCGCATTTCAGAATTTGAAAAAATTGCTTTGAGCCCAATAGTACCTTTTCCTGCAAGCCTTCCCTCGTGGCGAGATTTAGGAATGCCAATAGTTTTAAAATTCGCTAAATAATATGTACAAAACTCAATAACCCCCTCGGCAGTGTAACCTTCAATGATACTCACTTCAGGCCGAGAATGATTCCTCACAAGTTCTTTTAATATACCCATGTATCTCTTAAACTGGTACATGTACCTCAATTAAACTAGCCCACACAACTTGACTTCTCCAACCAAGTGGACAATTAAGTGCACCATAATGTCAAAAAAAAAATGGAGGAAAAAACATTTCAAACTAGCATAAATTTTTAACAACGTCGGCCTGCAAATCATCTAATTTCTCAGGATCAATAAATTTACTAGAAATTGCGTTGAAGAAAAGACAAAAGCTTTGTTATGATACGCCTCACATCTTTTGGTAATGAGCCTTGAATAGCAACTGGTAATATGTGCTGCATTAAGATATGACAATCATGAGACTTCATACCAACCAATTTCAGGTCCTTCACTGAAAGGAGCTTTTTAATATTTGAAGAATAACCAAAAGGAACCTTGATTTTATTCAAACACTCACAAAAACTGATTTTCTCTTGTTTAGACATGGTATAACAAGCTGGAGGTAGGTAAGTTCGCTTGTCAGTTTTTTTCGGTTATATAGATATGGTATAACAAGCTGGAGGTAGGTAAGTTCGCTTGTCAGTTTCATGGTATACCCGTGAAACTCGTATCACTCCATCCACTCATTACCTTTTGGTTATATAGATTAAGTGTATATTTGGTAAGTATAATAAGCTAGCTTATGTCTTATTTAGAGGACTTATAAGCTCTCTGTATTTAAATAAGCCTTGTTTGGTTGCATGAGTTTATTTGAAAAGTCTGAACTTATCTCAGATGCTACTACTACAAGCATTTCAAATAAGCTCATGGAGCTTTTTGATTTTATTCCTATTTTAACCCTTTTATTTTTTTTAAAAACTACACTATTATTTCGTTAGTTTTTTTTTTAATTTCACCACTTTATTAATTGTTAAATGAATATCTAAGAATTATTTTAGTATTGTGAAATTATTATTATTATTATTATTATTATTATTATTATTATTAGCTTGACTATAAATTGGCGTATAAAGAAAATTAAAAAAAAAAAATCCTCTCCTCAATCCGTAGTATTGTGCAATTATTGAAAATTATAATATATATATATATATATGTATATATATATATATATATATATATATATATATATATATATATATATATATATATATATATATATATATATATATATATATAAAATGGTAATAGAAACAATAATAATTAAATTTATAATCCTAATATTATATAAAAATAAATAAAAAATAGCATTGACACTATTATTTTAAACATGTACTTTTGTGTAATTTTGTATTTTTGAGTCAACTTATCAGCTAAATTTTCCAAACACTTTTATTTAGATCAGCTAGCTTTTTAGCTATCAGTCATCAACTATCAGCTATCAACTCTCAAGTAACTTATCAGTCATCAGCTAGCTTTTCAACTATCAGCTTTGTCCGTCAAACATACCCTAAACATGAATGATAACTTTGTAAATTTGGTACATTTAGGGTACATCGGTTTTCCAGCATCAACAAACAATCTTTCAAACGCAGCAACATTATTGATATCACCTCCTATATCATGCAAAATTTCATCTAATCGATCACTGTCTACATCCTCGTCGTTTTCTGTATTACTATAGTATCATACGTAGATGGAGCTGTCGATTGAGCTGTATTATCAGTCAGAGGTAAAGTTTCACCATGCCATATCCAATGTGAATAACATTCTTTAAAATCACGATGTACATCAAATGGCTATTCACTTGGTATGTACTCCGAAATTGTCTCAGATCTTTGCAATCAACACAAGAACACACAATTATTTTCTAATCATACTTAGTTTTATTCTCCATAGCGAATTTCAAAAAACTTTCAACCTCTCGAATATATACAAGTATATATATATATATATATATATACCGCTGCACAATTGAATTAAAAACTCAATAAATAAACTAACAAAGAAGCAAAAATTAATTTATCAGAAAACATGAAAATTAGAGTTTCTAATAATAATGCATGTAACTTTGTTCATAATTTTTTTTCTTATTAATTACTGTTTCTTATTACTCTGTATTCTTGACCTAATATATATATATATATATATATATATATATATATATATATATATATATATATATATATAGTGTTAGCTAGGTTCGTATTATATTATAATTAACACTGGAATTACAAGTTCAACTTATTATTATTATTATTACTAATTAGCACACAGTAGTTAATTAAAAAATTGCACACAGTATTTAATTAAAAATAGTAAATTTGTATTCGAATTAGCAAAAAAAAGAGAAAAAGTTACAAATGCCAAAAAAAGTACAAGAAATGCAGAATAAAAAATTCAAGCATAGGCAACCTTCCTCTTCGTCCCTGCCTGAGCACGGTCCACATCGTCATCATCAAACAGTATGCCAAGTTTGGTGATGAGAACGGATTCGAGCTTGGAGATGGAAAGAACCACCTCATCCCAATGAGAATTTATACTGCTCAAAATGAGGGTGAGTGCTTCGAACTGGTCGGCTAGCTTTTGTATGTCTGCGGAACGTACTTCCTGCATTTGCTTCATCAACGTGACAAATTTTTTTCCTGAGCTTCCAATAGCTTGCGAAGCGGTCTCTCCATGGCGTTGTCAGCCATTATTTGTGATGAAGTTAATTTATTTAACCAAAGGGGTATTGTAGTTTACTTATATTGTGATGAAGATTAATTTATAGCCAAACAGGGGTTTTTTAATACAAGTGCATATTTCAAAAACCTCTTCGGATCAGTGCAGGGGGAATTCTCAGTGCACCTCTTCGAATTCTCTATGCCTTTTCAATTTCCAATGTGTATATATTGCAGAAAAATTATACATGTGCCTCTTGGAATTCTTATTGCACCTCTTCAAACAAGAAATGTATGCCTCTTGGCGGTTAAAAGCATGGGAAAAAAAGCCTTGGAATTCTCACGACTTATATATATATATATATTGCAGAAAGTTATATGTAAAATAATAAAAAYAAGAAATAAATTAATATCTCGATCATATTAATTTACAACAAGACGGCTGRCACAAAGAGGCAAAATTAAGCTGCCAGGTTTTTGTGGGAATTATTTTCAAAATTTTAATTGCAAAGATTTTGAATTTTTGTTAAATTTGGGTAGAATAATAAATATTAAATAATATTCTAAATTCTTTTTATTTAATTCAAAATATAATGCATTGATACAAATATATTATATATATGCACGAACCAAATTAGTATCTTACGCAGAAAAAAAAAAAAATATTACATATACTACAAGTTAGATGAACGACATTTTTTCAATAGAATTATCGGTGTCTTATAAATTTAATATTTTATATCACATATTCCACATGGTTGACACACGGGGGTGTTGTATATTTTACATTTATATTCTAAATTTTTTTTTATCTAATTCAAATATAATGCATTGATACATATAATATTATATATCTGTTACGAACAAATTAGTATCTTACGCAGAAAATAAAGAAATTAAAATAATATTACATATACTACAAGTTAGATACACGATATTTTTTCAATAGAATTATTACGTGTCTTATAAATTTAATATTTTATATCACATATTCACACGTAACACGCGGGTGTTGTATATTTTACATTTATATTTTAAATCTTTTTATCTAATTTCAAATATAATGCATTGATACATATATACTTTATATATGCACG
>BMAC01000301.1:944076-986298 GCA_014905375.1 Phtheirospermum japonicum | reverse complement strand
GGATTCCCATCAGCATCTCCAAAGTCAACCCATCCACCATCCCCGATTCCCGCCGCACCCCTCTCCACTGGCCGATCTGAACCGGTGATACAGGTTGCCGTCTAGCGCCGGCGGGCCTGGGCAGAACACCGGCGCAAGGAATCACCGGCGCCTCCCCATCCCACCCCCCCCCCCGATCTCCCCCGCTACCTTCTCACTCGCCGTGAGCCGGTGACCCAGGTGTGGCCGAGCGCCGCCTTGCACCGAGCGAAACGGGAACACCAGGTGAAGGTGGTGATGTTGGCCGATTTCCCCCTCTGGGCTCGGGTTTTTGGAGAACGTGAGCAGCATCGGTGGTGGTTGGGCAGACCGACCGGAATCAACGACTCAATTCCCTCACCTCCTTTAACTCATCGAAGGTGGCCCRTTGATAAGAATTCRGCAGTAGCRGYGGCCTTCCACTACCAGGCGATAGATTTGAAGRTTGGAGTTCTGCAGTTCAATAMGAAGCGGCWTCGACCTCGTCGMAACTATTTGGTARTCTCTGTGGTGGCGAAGTTGGTTCACCAATTCCGATGACGTTCGTTCCTGGGCCTGATTCGACGACATGGTTCATGGGTTTTGGAGATTCGATGCTAGTTCGTGGTTGGGTTCCGGCATAGCAGCTCGTGGAAGCAGAGTCGGTGGCTGAGAATGGAATCAATTGGTTTTGAGATGTTGAAAATCTGTTCATCGTATGATTAACATACGATGTTTTGAACTTGTTTAAATTCTTGCTTTGGTTGAAAACTTGAGAATTGAATATGGTGGGAGGACGGCAGCAAGAGAAGTATGCTGCGATTGAGAAGTATGCTGCGATTAGGATTGTAAAATAAAACCTTGTGTGTGAGTTGTTGACTAGGTTTAGGAGTCATAAAAGTCCCAAATTTATAGGAATGTATTAGGTTACGTATTTAATCTAATGATTATAAATATAGTGACTTTAAATAAGAGCCAATGGGCCACATAGGTAATAAGATTGTTGAATTTGAGCTTTTAAAGTAATGGACCGTACAAGCTAACAAGAAGAACTCGTCGTAATAATATTTGAGATTGTAACTTACTTGAAAGATTTGACATGAGAATGATAACTTGAATTTGTTAAAATCTAAATACATGCAAGGTAATCTAACTCGTCCTAAGATGAACTAAATAATCTAATAAAATTAGAATTAAACCAGAAAATAAAATATAATGAACTAAAAGAATTTATATAAAACGTGGATGACCACTTTGACTATAAAAGCTCATTTGGGCTTCTAGTTTAAGTCTTTGAATTTAAAATAAAAAGATAACTTGTGAAAATCTA
The DNA here is from genome assembly GCA_014905375.1 of Phtheirospermum japonicum. Taxonomy (NCBI): domain Eukaryota; kingdom Viridiplantae; phylum Streptophyta; class Magnoliopsida; order Lamiales; family Orobanchaceae; genus Phtheirospermum; species Phtheirospermum japonicum. The sequence continues at coordinate 984,971 of BMAC01000301.1, read as the reverse complement.
ATTAAATGTTGTCAATCAAATTATGCTTAAAAATGAATTAAACATTTTAATAAAATATTGGAGTATAAATAATAAAATTGTAATAGAGAATTCATGATTCTCAAATAAGGTAAAATAAAAATATGGGATGTTACACACTTTTTTTCCTATCAAAGCAAGAGAAATGCCCAAATGTTGGTGCTATTGATCGAATCATTTTAGCTAAAGTTCTTGATGAGAAAGAAGATCCAAGATATTATTTTGCTTTATCAAAATTGATGACTCGTGGACCATGTGGTTATTTACGAAAGTTGTCTCCTTGTATGGTTGATGGAAACTGCACAAAATATTTTCCAAAGAGATTTGTAGATAGCACTACTGTAATGACGATGATTACCTAATATATAGGCGTAGAAATACTGGAAGAACTGTTAAAAAGAATGGTGTTTATCTTGATAACCAGTAGGTTGTTTTATATAATCATTATCTATTACTGAAACATGGAGCTCATTTAAATGCTTAATGGTTTAACCAATCCATATCTATAAAGTATTTGTTCAGATATGTCAACAAAGGTAACGATAGGATCACTACAATATTCTATCAGAACAAATATGGGGATGAAAAGGAGAAACATATTGATGAGATCAACATGAATTATGATTACCGTTACATTTCTCCAAGCAAAGTGGCGTGGAGAATATTAAGTTATGAAATCCAGTATGAAACTCCACTTGTCATGCGTTTGGGTTGTCATCTTATAGGAGAGCATAATGTATTATATAATGATAATGATCAGTTGAAAGCGGTAATGAAATGTAAATCAACACATCATAACATGTTTTTAAGTTGGTTCGAGGCGAATAAAAAATATTCATAAGCACAGATTTTGACTTATATCGAGTTTCCTCAATATTTTATTTGGAATTCAATAACAAAATAATGAGCACCTAGGTATCCAGAGTTGTTCTTATAAGCAGGAACTTACTATATTCGGCCAGTATTAGATGATAGCTATTATGTTTGGTATTTTCTAAATATAATTCGAGGAGCCCAATGTCACAATGATATAAAAAAGTTAACGACACACAATACGATACATATCACGATGCATGCTAATCTCTGGAGTTTTTGTTAGATGATAGTGCATATAATGACGGTATATCAGAAGCAAGTAATTGGGGATCAACACATTTCGTGAGATCTTTATTCGCAACCTTGCTTGCATTATAATCTCTAGAATGTCACAAAAAAAGTTGAAGAAATACTGGGAAGATTTGTCAGATGACATTCTATACAATCAACGAAAGTCAAGAAATTTCAAAGGTAGCAATTATTGATATTTGTTTTTATCCTCTATAAATTATTAGTTACGTTCTATTTTATTATTTTTATTATCAATATTTTAATTCTATTTTTAATGAGCTTTTTCTTTTTTCAGATTTACAAATGAGTGATGCTGAAATCCAGAATCTTACTTTGCTTAAAGTTGATCATTTATTGCAGATTATGGGAAAGAGTTTAAAGGATTTTCCTCCTATGCTAGTTCCAATGGTTGTCGATTCCAGTATATATCGCAATAGATTTATTGTTAAATAATTGGAGTATAATCATGAGTGTCTCATTGAAGAACATGGTAAATTGGTTGATAACTTGAGTGTTGATCAGTATCACGTTTATGATAAAGTCATAGATACAGTACATTTGAAAAAATAGTTAAAAATACTTTAATAATAAAAATGTTATTAATTGAATAAAATAAAAATATTTAAAGGAAAAAGTAATTGAATAAATAAAAATATTAGTACTAAATTCTTAGAAACAAAAAAAATATAATGAATTAATTAGGGAAATGTCATACTATAAAAACATAATAGTACAAAAATAATAATAGAGCTTAATTAGATATTATTATGTATTTACCTGAATATAATTTTTTTTGTTAGAAAAGATTTAAACAAAAGGAAATAATAAAAATCTAGTTATGGTATCTATCCTAAAATAATATTTGTTGATGGAGATATTCGCCAAATTTTGTCAGTTTTTTCAAAAGGCACTAGAATAGACATAGTTCACACAACGATCGTTTCTTCGCATTTATGGACTCATTGCATGGTCTTGAGGTTGACCAAGAAATCCTGATTATGTCGAATAAAAAAAAATTGCCGACTGGTTAAATAGTTAGGAGATGGAACAGTTTGAGGACCAAACAACGGTATCATTCATATTGAAATCCCAGATGATCTATTATTGAAAGATGATAGTGATCATGTTGGATCAATTATGGCAAGCACATATCTACAATATGGAAAAACTAATGAATGCTCCACTTTTTTGGAGGGTCGTGCTATTCTTGCCCAACACTTTATTTCGTCGATTTGATTAATGAATATATAATATCATAAAATGATGGAGAATTTAAAGTATATCTTTGCTCTAATAGTGCGTGCAAATCGATTCAAGCACTGACATATTGTAGGACGTCGACTCACCAAAGTTACTAAACACCATCAAATATTGTAGATTAATTGCCAAATCATGAGTTATAACTAAAAATTGAAATTCCACTCATGTTTTTGAAAAATATTGATCATTCCCTTGTGTTGTATAATGAAATCAGGTTGGTTGTTACAAAACTTGGCGATCGTATTGTACATGCTAAAACTCTTAGAAACAAATGTAGGTGAATTGGTGTTAGATCCCTAAAATGACTGTGACACCATCTGATCCAAGACTGTCTTTCAAGTTACAGCGACGACAATTTCTTGTGATCATGTCATACGTCATGACAATTAACAAAAGTCAAGGAAAATATCTCTCTCATGTTGGATTTTTCCTAAAGAAGTCAATTTTCAATCATAACCAATTCTACGCTACTATATCAAGAGTGAACATTTATAAGGTATAAACATATTGATTGTCAATGATGAGAATAAACATAGTGACAATCCTTTCATAAACCATGTTATACCATTTTCAATACTATTCGATCTTTGAATAATAATTAGATGCTATATTATATATATATATATATATATATATATATATATATATATATATATATATATATATATATATATAACTTAAGTATGCATGTACAATATTTTATTTAAATATTTTAATTCATTCAAACCTAATTATTTTTATTTGAGATAAAAACAAAATTAGAGATTAATGTGCAAAACACTGACACAATACTAGTTTTATTATTTATTTTGATTCCTTTCGTCCTTTTGACGAGTTATTTGGATTTATTGGACCGAAACATTTAAATCTTTACTAATTTATTTCACAGTACATGCTCAAATCTTGAATGTTAAATTAAAAAGAAAAGAACACAAAAATGTGTTAGGTCTTTAGTCAAAATATATGTTTCTTAAGTGATATTGTTCTATATATTAAATATTTACATTTGATTCCTCATGGCAACGACCATCTCCGACCTAAACAACCATACCCTGACAGCAACCATCACCAACCACCTTCACAAAACCATACCCAGCATCCTAAAATACAACTAAACCACCTTGACCAACTATCATAAAAGAACAGAGCACCAGAGAGATGGTGGGGGGGGGTGAGTCTTGGCTTTCATAAATTAATAGGATTAGTGTCCGTGCGTTTCTAATGGATGAGAGTGGCGACCAATCTGGATGACAATTTAGAGGGCGAGCAATTTCGCCGCAGGTGCCACTTCTGGAAACATATTTTTGTCCTCCTATTGCCGAATGGTCTTGAACACAGTGGCGGAGCCAGGATTTAAAATCTACCCGGGTTAAAGTAATTTTAATAAAAAGATAAAATAATATGGAATAAAAAAACTAACACCTATAGAGATTTGTTCTTATGTTGCACAATCACGACAAGAAAAAGGGAAAAAAAATGAACGAGAGATCTTGACGCAATATTCAACAAGTTCGACAATTTATCATTAATCAAAAAATAATATTGGCAGTTTAACTCCATAAACTCCCAAAAAAGAGTTGATCAAGTGAGATAATGAAATTACAAAACAAAAATTACATGTCCACTAAATAATAATCGGAGGCATTGAAGTTGGAAGAAATGTATCCAAAAACATGGATAAACTGGCAAGAATCTCCATCATCCTGCAAGAAATTAATGAAATATAAATAAACCAATATCACCAAAACCCATCATTCAATGTTAATTATTTTTAAAATAAACGGTGCAAACATAATTCATATACTCATACCAATACTATTGAAGTTGTGATTTAATTCTTCAAAGTATAATATTTGCCAATTATATAATTTAAGTCGATACTTGAATCAAACTCTCTCTCAATATAGATAATCGGGGAATCTGCAAGAAAATCATCTCCCAAGAAAATAAATAAAACTTTGGTAGTTTGTAAATTTAAAAGAAAAATGAGTTTTCTTGTAATATGGCTATACAGTAAGGTTCTTTTTTTAATTAACTTTTTAAGTAAAGGTAACTAGAAAAGTAGTAGAATTATCATAGATCCCAAGGACAACTATTTGGTGAAGGAAAGTAAAAACATAAATTAAAAAAATTAGTGAAACCAAATTTATTGACATTTGATATTTTTTAAACAAAATAAGAACGTAGCATTTTCATGTATAAGTCTACTACAAATGAAATGAGAAACTAAATAATCAATCTAGTAATTCAATTAATTCACATTTTCTGTAAAGCCACAAAAGACCATTCAAATTCAAGATACAAACAAAATATTAATAGTTTCTTAGCATTGTTATTTTCAAATATACGACTTGTGAGAAGTGAGTGGCTAATAAATTTACAAATTACAATTAAGAAATTAGAATTAGATGGGATTGAAGCCTTGAAAGAAAATGAAATTCCAATTACTGAATTCCAATTAAGGAATTAGGATTTAGGATTAAAATATTGAATGTTGAATCTATCAATTTTGAAAGCTTACCTATTGATTATGGAGCTCCTGAAAAAAGACAGAAATTAGATCAGAAATTGGATGAACGTTGTTAGTTGTTTTGAGAAATCAGCCTCTTTCTTCAATTTGTCTGTCTTCCTCTTCAACTCTTTGTGGCTCTCTCGTTTTCTTTTTCTTTAAATTGAGAATTAAGACAAGTTAAAAGGATAATACCACAATACTTTTAACTAATTGGGGATTGTTGTTATTGGGCTAAATTAATTTTTAATTAAATGATTGAGTGGGTTGGATTGGGCTATTAGTGGGCTGCCTAATAAAAAAGATTTTACTGGGCTATTTTTGGTTTAATCTGAAATTGAATTGTGAAAACCTAATAACTACCCTTACACTAAATCGGGCCACCCGGCTAGAGCCCGGGTAAGGCATTGAGTGCCTCTGCCCCTGCTTGAACACGTGTGGAAGAAGAATGGGCAGATTATTGGCCATAGGGAGTTGGGTTTTTTTGGGTGTGTTTTAGTTATTAGGGTTTTTTATTTTTAATTTGTGTTTAAATTGGGAAGGGGTGATTGGGATTATTGTTGTATGTGTGTCTAGCTAGCAATGTGCAATTTTTTAGAATAACAAAATCCTAAAAACTATCAATTGACATGACCTCCTCGATGCCGACCTGATATTTCGGGGCTCCAGCGAAAAGAAAAATGGGTCCTTATTTAATGGAACCATTAGATTAATGAGAATATAAATTTAGGTTTATTTTTCAATTAATGAGAACCATTAGATTAATAAGAATATAAATTTAGGTTTTTTATATTAGGGCAACACTCTTATTAGGCCGGACTAACGGATCATCCGTTAGGCCAAAATTTCATATCAATACATTATAGTGCAAAAATCAATACATTATAATAAAAAACCAATACATCATAGTAAAAAATATTACAATACAAAAATCAATATATCATAGCACGGGTCAGAGATTTATGAAAAACTAATATTTTACAGTACAAAAACCAATACATCACAGTACAAAAATCAATAAATTACAGTATCGGTTCAAATGGCCTAACGGGTCATGACGCGTTAATCTGGCCTAACACAAGTGTTTGCCTTAAGAAAATCAACGATTGTAAATACAGGAGGGGGTGGGGGTATGGTGCCGTGAAAGCACCGTAGTCATTTTTTATAATATAAAAAAGAATGAAGGGGTATGGTGCCGTGAAAGCACCGTAATCATTTTCTATAATATAAAAAAGAATGAGATTTGCATCGTAGTCATTTCATATAATATAAAAAAGAATGAGATTTTTTTGGGTATAGGTTCTTATTTTATTTTATTAATAGTACTATTTTTTGGGTTGATGAAATTGTTGAAGACTTTTCTCACTTTCGAGAGGGTTGCTACTAATGTATTTGCTGAACAAAATTTTGATCATTAAATATAGCCAAGTTAGCAAGACAGGGGTGTGAGAAAATTTGGTCTCGATAATGCTTTCCAAGACTGAACAAAATGATAGGAATTTTATTCACGTCAATTTCTTTATTTTTATTTTACCAGTGTATTTTAGTATTTGTGTTTTTAGATTTTGTGTTTGAGATATTTTAGTAATTATATTTATCTCATTGTCCATGTTAGAGTATGAATCTTTATAAAATAGTAAAATGTATTTTTATATTTATTTTATTTTTTAAAATATCAAGATATTTATTAAACCTATTTTGATATTTTAAGAGATTTATATAGATATGAGTATACACATTTGTGTATAAGTATCTTAGATGTTGGACCTCATTTTTCACGATTCGAAGAGAGAAAAACAGAGCACCATTATAGAGAAGTACGAGAAGGTGTTCATTGTGCTGTGCTTCAAACTTGTATTTGATCAACTTGAAAGTTTTACGTATGAACGATCTGCTAAATCAGGAGTTTTTCATATATTACTAGATGATATGTTATTTTAATATCTTTTATAAAAACGTTGAAATATTTTTCTAACCTATGACCACGACCTATGAATTATTTACTCATAGGCAGATTATAAATTCATACTCTCGATTATTTACTTTGCTTTTTTTACTCATAAGCAAATTATAATTTCGTCCTCTTAAATTTTTTTAGCTACTTAATTTTATAAATATTAATATTAATATTGTAACATTTTAACTAACATTTAGACTTTGATATATTTACGTTAGTATTTGTGACTTCTAAAACTTTCACATAATATCCTATATGTTTCCCAACACAATCAAGAGCAGACCTGAGAATGAATAACATGGTAAAAAAAAAAAATGATACCATCAATATCATAAAAATGACATTTTATAGAATTATTTTCATAATTTAACTGAAGTTGTCACCAACGAGTTTTCTAAGTTATAATTCATAATTTGCTGTATTCTGAACCATCAAATCAATTTATAACTCGTCACTTATTTCACATGCTTAGAATTTAGTGTACTTAGAACCATCAAACCAGTTTATAAATCATTGGTTTCATATGTTCTGTCAAATCAACTATACACTCCCATCTTAAATCAATCGTTGATAGGAAGAGTGTCTCACTAACTTTATAAATAAGGCCCCAACAAATATAATACAAGTGGTATTTATTTTATACACAAACTTTAGCTATGGCTTGGCCCTAATAAAATTATGATATGCACTTAATTAAAGCAATAATATGTTTTATTTTTTTTTTATTGTGTTCAATCCCTACAAACTATTTTGAGTAAATTTTATTTTTAGTACTTAAAGTATGAAAAAATTTCAATTTTAGTACCCTAAGTTTATAAAGTATCAAGATAAGTACTTCAAGTTTAATTTTGACCTCACTTTTCAAACCTGTGATTAATCTTTCATTTAAAGTTAACAGGAACATCAAATTGGGAGGGAAGCAGTTCATTTAATTCAAAAAATAATCAAAAAAATTGGAAATTCAAAAAATAAGAAAATGTATATAAATAAAAAAAATGGAAATTTATAATCTTGTAATTTGTATTTAATAAAATGAAATACAATAATTAATTCAATTCACAAAAATAATCAAAAATTTAAAAAAATCGAAAAAAAATATTAAAAAAAAATGAATGAATTGTAAATAAAAAAATCGAAAATATGTAAATTTGTAATTTAAGAAATAAACCAAAATAAATAATTAAATTAAAAATTAAAACTCAGAAAATAGAAAAAATATAATCAAAAACATAATTAACTTAATTTATATATATTTAATTTCAAAAATAAAGTAGAATAATTAATTAAATTCAAAATAGATATACTAAAAATAGAAAATAAATTTTATTCTTTTAATAAAAATATTCCGTAAAGGTCTCTAATTATTTAGTTATTTGTAAGGTTATTGTTTATTTTAAATGTTTATCATTTTATATTATTATTAAAATATAAAAATAAAATAATAATATTTGTTACTTGACCTCAACTATTCAACTTTACTACTTAACGTGTTGATATGACACGACATTCATGTAGTAGTAAACTTGGATGTTTTAGACCAAGTAACAAATATTATTATTTTATTCTATATTTTGTGTTTTGATAAAACGAATGACAAATTAAATGATGTGAACATTAAAAATAAATAAAGATCTTACAAATAATTAATAATTAAAAACTTGTACGAAATATTTAAATTGAATTTATTTTTTATTTTGAAATATATTTTTTTTGTATTTAATTAATTATTTTTTTATATTTTTAATTGCAAAATACAAATTAAATAAATAATGATTTTTAATTATATTTATTATAACTTTTTCAAGTATTCAAGTTTTATTTTTCTGAATTTAATTAATTATTGAATTGGATTTCCTGAATTAAAAATTTATATATTTTCTATTTTTTATTTTCATTTATTTCCTATTTTTTTAATATTTTAAATACATTTTTTTGAGATTTTTTTTATACTTTGATTATTTTATTGAATTAAATTAATAATTTTACTCTATTTCATTAAATAAATAATTATAAATTTATATATATATATATATATATATATATATATATATATATATGTCTGTGTGTGTGTGTGTGTATTGAATTTTCAATATTTATTCGAATTAAATTATTTGTTTTCCTTTAAATTTGATGTTCTTATTAACTTTAACAAAAAGTTAACCCCGCGTATGAGAAGTGAGATCGAAATTAAAATTGGGTACTAATCTTGATAGTTTATAAATCTGAGTTACTGAAAATGAAATTTCGCCATATTTTGAGTAGCAAAAGTGAGATTTACCGTAATATTTTTTTTTCCTTTTATCTTTGGCTGCTGATATGAAAATAATAAAGACTAAAAGTGATAATCATTGTTTTTTTAAGTTATAAAAATAGCATTCTTATGAGGAAAATACATCGTCTTCTTTTTCTCTTTTGTTTTTGGTTGCTAAAATCTTAGCCTGTTTGCAACATTATGATAGCCATAAGCATATCAAAATTAGTGTAGATGATTAGAAGCCATATTAAAACATGTAAAAGCTGCACCATGAACCATTACTCTTTATTTATTTCCTCATATGATATAAGCTAATTAGTTGAACTCAATAAACAAAACCAAAATCATATTAAGAGAGGTCAATATATATAAACAAAACCAAGAAAAGAGATAAGGAAATCAAAACAACACCATCTTAGTCAATTAATAGTATGTCACTGCATTTATTTAATTAATAACGGAACATTACAGAGCTCAAGCAATAGAAAAAAGCAAAAGAATGATTCTCTTTAACACGTGTGTACTTTCTCATTCATTGTTTAATAGCGTATTTGCTGTCAACTGGGATACGTGGATTACGAAGTTATTCTATTTATTCAACTATTTGGAGTGACAGAGGTTAGGCATACGCCTAACAACGACCAAGCAGGGAACAAAGAACATCAAATCCTGTTCCAACTTTACTTGAATCATCCAAGCACGAGTGTGTGTTTTCTTGGATGTCTTTAGTAGTAACCAGAAGGGGGACATCCTTTGATTCAAACAAACTTGAGTTTGTTTCTCCTAAATAATGAGCATCACTCTTGAAGGTGACTGAAACAAGTAACACCACCATTACCAATACAAATACCCTAAGAGAAGCCATTGTATGTTGCTAGTTTAGAATGATTCTCAAAATGCACGATGGTAAAGCTCTTCAATTGTGTGTTTATATAGAAAGGTGATAATTAATTGTTAGGCAACAAAGGACTGCAAGTAACTTAATGCCTTTATATTTAGTCAATTAAGCCATCTGTAATTAATGCTAATAGCAGTAAAACTAGTTTATTAATGGATAACTAGCTAGGACTACACAATTTAAAGTAAAGTATAAGAATGAATGCATTGTGTTAAAAAAAAATTCTCCATACATGTCTAGATAAGAAAATAACATTTTAAACTTTGATAACTATAATTATAACAATATATATTATGCGGAATTTGGACAAAAAACTAATATTCATTCAAAACACTAAAAGAATAATATTAAAAATGACAGGAAATTTATTTTTCACAATAAATAATTCTTACACATAAATCAGAATATTACTTGTTCTAATTAAAGTATTACTGCTTTTAACAAAAAAGAATTTTCAAGTTTTTCTTACCGTGAGTCACGAAATTAGTTGTAAAATATATCAAAATGCCCTAAACTTGACAGAGAAACCCGTATAAATTTGAATTTGAAAAAAAGGTAAAAAAAAATATACAACACTTGCGTGACACGTGTGAAAATGTGATATAAAGAATTAAAACTTATAAGGTACTGATAATTATATTGAAAAAATAATCATACATCTAACTTGTAATATATAAATATTATTTTATTATTATTTGTTTTTTTTTGGCGTAAGATACTAATTTGTTCGTATAGATATATAATGTGTGTATCAATTCATTATACTGAAATTAGATAAAGAGATTTATAATATATTGAATATTTATTGTCCTAGGTGTAATAATTTATTATTATTATTATTATTTATTTTATTTTTTATTCCCTTTGTTTTTTTTTTTTGGCTTAATAGTTTTTCATATATATTTTAATGTTATTTCCAATTCATTATATTAAGATTAGATAAAGAAATTTAAGTTTATTTTATATTTATTTTCCTTTTGTAATAACTTTGTATAACTCATGTTTTTCTTAAATAAATATTTAAAATTCGAATAAAATTATTTTAACTTTTATCATAAATGAAAATTAATTCAACTTATATAGATTTTTTCTTATTAGATATAATATATTTATATTTTTATATTACAAGAATGAAAGTAAGATATTGAATTAGAATATGTTAAAATAAACATTAAATTAGGTAACATGTAATAAAAAAAAATTGAATTAGGCAAAATATAATATTAGAAAAATATTAAATTAGGTAAATTATAATAAAAGAAAAATATTAAATTAGGTAAATATTAGGCTCTGTGACACCGAACCACCAGAATTCTTTTCAAAGCTAACGAAGGGTGAGAAGAAAACACATAGGAGAGGAGGATTTTGCATTAATATATACTAGTTTAACACCCGTGTATTACACGAAATTTATAAAAAACTAAATATAAAAAATATTTGTGAAAATTACAAAGTAAAAAGTTTTAGATTTAAAATAAAAAGTTGAAATGATGTGTTCTCAACCCATGCCCTTTTCAATTTATTAATTATTATATTATTAATTAATATTATATTTTAATATTTAGATTAAATTCGTTAATAGTTTTATTTACATACTTATAAAATTTAAAAGATGTCACATTTCAACCAGTCTCTAATATATATTAATTAATTATTACTAACTCATTTTATATTTTTAAGTTTAGATTAATTTTATTAATAATTATAGTTACATACTTTGAAAAATTCAAAATGTGTCATACTCTCAAGCCTTCTCGCATTGTGTCATTGTCTAATAAATATTAAATAATTACTGTAGAATTCTATTCCTTTTATATTTAGGTTGAATTCATTGCTAATATTTAGTTACATACTCAATTTATTACAAATATATCATAATCTAACTATACAAAATATTTAAAATTCCAAAAATAAAATATTTCAACTATTATTATATATACAATTTATTTAATTATTTTCATAAATAAGTTTTATTGTAATTAAGATTATTTCATATGTAACTTGTCTTTTAATTAAAATAATTAATTTATATTTTTTTCACTAATTATACATGACTTATTTATATTTTAATATTAGGAGTATAAAAGAAAATTATTGAATTAGATAAAATATAATAAAAGAAAACTATTAAGTTAAGTTAAATATAATAAAGAGAAAATATTAAATCAGGCAAGATACAATAAAAGGTAAATATTAAATTAGGTATATATTAGACTTGAATGACACGTAAGCAATCGAAACACAAAATACTTTCATTATCCAAACGAAGCATACGAAGCAGACACAGATTATGAGGATTTTGTATTAATATATACTTGTTTAACACCCGTGTATTACACAGGACTTATCAAAAGATAAATATGAAAAATATTTGTGATAATTATAAAAAAATCAAAATAATGTAGATGTCTATTCTATTTATTAATTATCTCTGTTTTAAAAATCGCCCTAGGCGCTAGGCGCCACCAATCTGCCTATGATTTTCGAAAATCGGCCAGAGAAATCGCCGGGCGCCCCAGGCCCTACCTAGGCGCCTAGGCGGCAGGCCAGTTTTTTTTTTTTTTTTCCTTTAATTTTCCTGGACTAAAACGATGTCGTTTTTAGTCCTATTTTTGATTATTTTGATTTTGTAATGTATGCTATGGTATTATTATTTGACTACTGAACTTATGGATCTATGTTGTTTTGAACTTTGAATTGAACAATAGTTTTAAACTTGTGAATTGTAACTTGTGATCATTACTTTTAGTTTTGAATTGTTATAAACTTTATTGTATAGCAGGTAGTATGTTGAACTATTAAATAGTTGGATGTAATGTTGTAAATCAAGTTATTTATTCTCAAATTCTAGATCCCGCCTAGGCCCCGTCTATACCCCGCCTAGGCGCTAGGCACTGGCTTGGCGCCTAGCAGCCTCCTAGCGATTTTTAGAACACTGTTAATTATTATAAATATAAATAATTTTGTATTTGGTGTTTAAATTAAGTTCATTAATAATCTTAGTTACATACTTACAAAAATTCAAAAGGCGTCACATTCTGATCCCGTGTAATATCTATTTTATTAATTATTATTATTAAATTATTTTATATATTAATGTTTAGAATAAATTCATTAATAATTATTAGTTACATACTTTGAGAGATTTAAATGATGTCATACCATCAACCCGTGTCGCATTGTACTGGTGTATAATAATATTTATTAATTATTAGTATAATTTAAAATTTTTATGTTTAGATTGAATACATTATTAATATTTAGTTACATACTTAGATTATTGTAAATAACTCATATTTTACCTATATGGAATATTTAAAACTCCAAAAATATATTTCAAATTCTATTATCATTAAAACTTATTTAATTATTTTCATAATATTTTTTTTGTAATTAAAAGTATTTCATATGTAGATTGTCTTTTAATTAAAATAACTAATTTAGATCTTGTCTACTAATTATATATGACTTATTTATATTTTATATTAGGAGAATCAAAGGAAAGTATTGAATAAGGAAAAATATAATAAAAGAATCAAGTTAGATAAGATACAATAAAAAAGAAAAGTATTAAATTAAGTAAATATTAGGCTCGGATGACACATAAGCAAATGAAGCACCAGAATTTTTTATTTATCTAACGAAGCATACGAAGCAGACACATAGGTTAGGAGGATTTTGCATTAATATATAGGGGTGATATATATATATATATATATCACCTATATACTAAACGAAAATATTCCTATCCTACGTGTCTGCTTTGAAAGTTTTGGGCTGACATGTAATTTTCTGGTGGTTCTGATGCTTAGTTGGCGAATCATGGAGGTTTTGAGACTTACTGAATATAAGAATTCTAATATCTACCTAATTTATTATATTTCTTTTTATTATATTTTTTTCTAATTTATTATTTTTTTATTTGCTTAATTTAATATTTTCTTTTATTCTTCTAATAAAAATATATAAGAAGTCATGTATAATTAGAAAAAAAAATCAAAATTACTTATATTAATTAAAAGAGAAATTATTTATAAGATAATGTTAATTTCGAGAAAAAGCTTAATTATTTATTAATAATATAAATAAGTTGTATTTAGGATAAATGTTAAAATAATTTTATTCTTAGGATTTAAAATATATACTATAATTAAATTATGAATTATTTACAATAATCTTAGTATGTAACTAAATATTATTAATGAATTTAATTTAAATATAAATATATAAATTTATATAATAATTAGTAATTATTAATTAGATTCCAGTACAATACGGCACGGGTTGAGAATATGACATCTTCTAAATTACTCTAAGTATGTAACTAATAATTTTTATAGAATTTAATTCAAATCTAAAAATATAAAATAATTAATAATTACTTAATTAATATAAATTAGACACGTGTTGAACGTCTAACAAGTTTTTAATTTATTTAAGTATATAAATATGAAATATTAACGAACTTAATCTAAAAATTATAACAAAATTTATTTATCAATAAAAAAAAGTTAATAAATAGTAACTAGCTATCTATACAAGACACGGGTTGAGAATAAGATATCTATTAAAATTTTCTTATTTTTAGATTCAAAAACTCTATAATATTCAGAAATGTTTTTTTATAGTTATCATTTATATATCATGTGTACACACGGATGTTACACTAGTATATATATAAAACTAAACACACGTAGAAAATAGGAAGAAATAAGAAAAATAAATAAAACTTTGAGCCCCTCCCTCCTCATCTTCTTTCTTTCTTTCTTTCTTTCTTTTTTTTCAAAATCCCAAAATTATGCTTGAGCTATATGAAATACTAGTTTAACACCAACATATTATGTGGGATTTGAAAAATAGTAATATTTATTTAAAATACTAAAAAAAAAATATTAAAATGGTACATACAAGTCCTAACATTATTTGTTCTATTTAAAGGAAAGATAAATAATTCTTACACACAAATCAAAATATTATTCGTTCTAATTACATTAAGACTTGTTTTCACAATAAAGAAATTTCAAGTATTTTTACCTTGAGTCACTAAATTAGTTGTAAAGTATATCAAAATACCAACTTGACAGGAAATTCGTAAAAATTTGAGTTCAAAAAATTGTAAAACATACAACACCCACATGTCATATGTAAATATGTGATATAAAACACTGAAATCTCTAAGGTACTAATAATTCGATCGAAAAAAAGTCGTACATCTAACTTGTATATATGTAATATTACTTTATTATTATTTGGTTTTTTTTTTCGTAGTAAGACACTAATTTGTTCGTATGGATATATAATGTGTGTATCAATGCATTATATTGGTATTAAATAAAGAGATTTAGAATATTTGATATTTATTTTCCTAGGTGTTATAATCTATTATTATTATTATTATTATTATTTATTTTATTATTTTTATTTTTAATTTTTTTTGTGTAACAATAGTTTTTCATATATATATTTTTAATGTTATTTTCAATTCATTATATTAGAATTAGATAAAGAAATTTAAGGTTATATTTTTTATAATTATTTTTGTTTGTAATAATTCTTTATAAATCGCATTTTTCTTAAATAAATATTTAAAATTCTAATAAGATTATTTCAACTTTTTTATTATAAATAAAAATTAATTCAACATATATAGGTTTTTTGTAATTAGATATAACTTATTAATATTTATAGAAGAATAAAAGTAAGATATTGAATTAGTCAAGATATATTAAAGAAAACATTAAATTATGTAACATGTAATAAAATAAAAATTTTGAATTAGACAAAATATAATATTATGAAAATATTAAATTAGGTAAAATATAATCAAAGGTAAAATACTAAATTAGGTAAATATTAGGCCTGAATGACAATGAAGTAACATAATCTTTTCGAAAATTAACGAAGTATGAAAAGAAGACACGTACAATAACAAAAGTTTGCATTGATATATAGAGAGATGTATATATCAATCGTTAATTCGTTATGGACAATGGTGCAACATGGCCAAGGTACACCTAATCATGGACACATTACTTAACAACTAAATATATATCAATATATGTATAGTTGTTTGAGATCTTTATAAGAATTTATAGGTTATTTAAAACTCAACATTTTTTCCTAATTAGTTGATAGTGGACTAGAAAAAAAAATCATTTTTTAAAATTTTTCTCTTTTATGCATTAACATATTATTTTGTAAATTTACAGAAATATTATCTTTATGCATAAGGGTGTTTTTATTTATTAATATAATTATTTTGTTATCATCGTTTTAATTTTATTTTTTATTTCTTATGAAGTCTTTATTTTTTATAATAAAATAAATTCATCATTGTTTTATTTGCTTTCTTGCTTTTTATGTATACTTTTTTATGTCTAGATTGGTAAATTAACCTTCAATCGATAACTTCAATCAACTAATTTACCAAATAGTAATTTCAAATCAATTATTTTAAAATGCGTGTCGCACAACGCATTACACTATGCCAAAAGCGAAAGTAACCCCATCCCTCTCTTTCCTTTTTTGGCCCCCATGTTGCCCTACCGAGGGACCTGTGGGCATAATAAAGGGGATCTTATCAACTTCTTCCGACCTAGAAAAATAAGATCATGAGCCGATCTCTGGTGGACCTCTTAGTTAGATTCGAAACCAAATGAAGTTCTAACCATTTATCAAAGAAAAAAGAATGAACCGATCTTGTAGGATTCCTAAGAAATTCTTCGATTTCTTCCGAAAGCATATGATTAGTCATCTAATGGATGGTCAGAACTTTAAGTTGGTTCGAATCCTAAATATTCCATGTGGGCGCTGATATTTATCCCCCGAAAGTTTTCCGCACAAGGTTTCGCATACAAAAGTCATTGTTCTAAAGTATAATGAACAAAGTAGTTGTCATTGATGAATATTTTCAACAAAAGCGTGATGCCACTGTACGCTAAGGTATGTCTTCGATTCAAAATTGTACTACAACTATGAGGATTGGAGCAGACTTGCATGATGAGTACTTGTGCATGAGTGAACAAGCCATAAGAACTTCGTTTAAAAAATTTGTTGAGGGTGTAATTTCAAACTTCGGTGATGAGTACCTTAGAAAGCCCACTGAAGAGGACATGGCATATCTTTTGCGTGTGGGTGAAGAACGTGGATTCCCAGGTATGATGGATAGTATTGATTTATGCACTGAGAATGGAGAAATTGTTCTACTGCAGGGGCAGGGCAATATACAGGAAGAAGCAGTAAGCTAGCAATCATCTTGGAAGCAGTTGCATTACAAGACTTATGAATCTGGCATGCATGTTTTCGAAACCTAGGTTCACAAAATGATATTATTGTACTTGAATAATCCCCTATTTTTAATGATATTTTGGAAGGTATAGCACCAAAAATCAATTATGTCGTGAATGGCCAAGCAAGGAATATGAGATATTATCTCATTGATGACATATATCCTTCATGGGCAGCATTTGTCAAATATATTAGTTTTGCTCCCATTCGAAAGCTCAAGTTATTTGCTAAAACATCAAGAGGCTACCCGAAAAGAGGTTGAGCGTGCGTTTGGTGTTCTACAGGCTTGTTTCGTATTTATCAAGCACCCATGTCTTTTATAAGATCGTGATATGATGAGAAAAATAATGATTGCTTGCGTCATCATGCACAATATGATAGTGGAGGATGAAAGACACACTTACCTAAACTATCATGATCCCATTGAATTTATGCAAGATTGACCTACATGACAAGATAGTGATGATTCCAATTTTGAATTTTCTACAAATCAGATTGTAAGTCTTTCTAACTATATGAAAAATAGGTCACAACATCGCAATAGAGAAGCTCACATCGCTTTTAAAACGAATTAATTGAGGATATATGGGAGAAATTTGGTAATGATAACTGATTGTGTAATTGTATTTGAAGCACCAATTATTTATTTTCAATTTCGTAATTGTTGTAATTTATGTTTTTGGTTTATTTAATTTTATTTTGTCATATTTTTTATATTTTTATTACTTTGCACTTTTTTATTTTAGTTTAATTAATTTTAGTTTATTTATTACAATTAATTATACTTTAATTTAAAATAACAAAATAATCTTACATAATGTTGTGGTTGAGTGGTTGGGTGGTCATGGATAAACCACAAAAAAAAAAGTATGATTAGGTTGATAATAATATTGGTGTGAGAGAAATTAATTAAATATTAAAATGTTAGGTGATTGGACATTTGTTGTGATTGATATTTGTAGTCTAAATTAGCACTGTCAAAACGGATCAAAGCTCGCGGGCTGGCCTGTCAGCCCGCGCAAACGGGTGGATCTGGACTTCCATTTTCCAGGCCCGTTTGATTGCGAGTTTTTTGGCCCGCTCCGTTAAGCCCGCAGATTTTTTACGGGCCAGAGCGGGCTGACCCGTTCTTTAGTAGATTTTTTTTACTTTACTATAAATTTAAAATTAAAATTTATACTGGTTACAATTGAAATTAAAATTGAAGACATATTTGTATTCTTTTATTTCATATTTGCCCGTTAGAAAACTTTAAATATTATATATTTTTTTTGTTTTATTATTTCTTAACATAAAAATATAATTTTACTAAATTAAAAATAAAAACTGCCTGGCCCGTTGACCCGCGGGCCTTCAATCGCAGGCCGTAGACTTATATCTTCCCTGTCCGCCAAAAAAAAAATGGGCCAGGCCCGCCCCGTTTTGGGGCAGCCCACGGCGAGTTGGAGTGTCTGGCCTGTTCGATAATACTAATCTAAACCCTAGGGGTCTGTTTAGACTAGCATTCACTGGGATTTTGAATTTTGGTTTTGTGAATAGTAAGAATTCTTGTTTATTATAGGATTCAAAATCCTTTACTTTTTACTTTAGATGTGAAATCATGTCTGAAAAAGTAGATGATAATGTATTATTATATTGTATTTGATGTCAAATCATGTCATAAAAGTGGATGATAGTGTATTATTATATTATATTTAATAATATTTAATTATTGAGTTGTAAAATATTAGTGTTTGAGTATTGATTTTTGAGTTTAGAATAAATAAGTATTCAATATTCTGAATCATGAATTCGGGACTTTGAGTCATAGGCCAAACAGGTTGCAAAAAAATAATCGGCATTCGATCTAATAATTGAAAATAGGTAATTCACATACTGCCACGTGTCATCAGAGGCGGATATAGAATTTTTTTTTAGTGGGGCACCAACGTAATAATTATAAAAGATTCTCAAAAAATTATCATATTACATAACAAATATAAAATTTAAGGATTCAAAAAAAAAAATATTACTACTGTTCTCGTCGAGTTATCATATTTTGAAATCGACTTACAGTTGCATCATGCTAATAATAAAAAATAACTCTTTCTCTAGATATGTAACTAAAACAATCATGAAATATTTTATCTCTCATGCTATTACACAATTTTTTACATACGCCATTTTGAAGAATATTCTTATTACACTCATCGTCACATGAGAAATAACACTAATTTCAAAATAAATTATACTTTTGAAAAAGTTTAATACGTCTTTTTATATAAATTAAAGAAGACTAATTAAACAACTCGTAATACTATTATGATTTCTAGAACCAAATAATCACTACAATTTAAGTGAATTAAATACCGATAAATATAATTGTTTCTTTACTTAACATGTCAACAAATAAATTTTCAATTTAGCAAATGCTAAAATCAATAAAGCATTTCCAACAATTGGTATAAATAATAAAAAATCTAAAATTTACAAGATTTGATGATAAACAAGAACAATCAACATTTAAGCTAAAATCTCCTCACCAAATATTTAATTATACATCGCTTATTATAAACAATTAAAAATTACCCTTTAAAAATTCAAATAGCAAAATTAGTTATTGTAGAAATTAAAAAAAAGTTTGTTGAAACTAAAGAAACTCAATTATTGTTTATGATGAATAACTTTTTTTTAATGGTGGAACACTTGTTATATAAATACAATTTTAATATATATATATATATATATATATATATATATATATATATATATATTAAGTATGTATATTATATATAAATATATATTTATTTAATATGAACAATTTTGACATGACACGCACCTCAGGGAGCCTGTACCCAGACCCCCAAGTAAATAAATATATATTTATTTAATATGAAAAATTTGACATGATACGCACTTCTGGGGTCTGTGCTACCCAGACCCCACGTAAATAACACGCAGAGACGGATTTACGTGGGGGTCTGGGTAGCACAGGCCCCAAAGGTGCGTGTCATGTCAAAATTGTTCATATTAAATAAATGTATGTTTATTGAAAATATACATACTTAACTATGTCTTAAATGAGTGGTAAATATTGAAAACATCATACATGATTATCATCCGAGTCTTCTTTACAAAAGAATCTAGTAATACCATATTTATATTACAAAATATTTCAACAACGCCCTCTTAGTTTGTCATAGAGCATTTTTCATACAATTGTAGGTTGAAGTATCTTCAAGCATAATATTTATATTTACTTTTGTTTTATCATGCATTTCCTCTAATTGATCGTACCACAATAGTTACGAAAAGGAGAACACATAATATCCCTAGTGACCCACTTTTTTTAAGTGCTTGTTAACATATAATTAATTAATACTCTTGTTGACAAACTAATTTCCCGAGTGATTTTTTTTAATCAAGTAAGTCCACTAATTTTTGTTTCATTTTGTTATTTGTTAAACACTATTTGGTTGGAGACAATACTAGCCAATTTTTTTTTTTTGAAAATCATATAAATTAATGTTCTTTTTATTTATTTTAAATTTAACAAGCTGGGGCCAAAGTGCCTCTAGCTCCGCCGGTGTTCAAAAATCAAAAGTCTCAACCTACCAATAAATTTATTAGACATCATCCCACTGTCATTGCTAGATAAATGGACCTCAAATCAAGATAATGTATATTCATAACCTAAATTAAAATAGCAACATATTAATGCATTAGCAACACTTGCAACATAACATAAACTCACAAAACCGAACAAACAAAAAAAGACATCCCAGAAAAGGATTTTTGAAAAAGTACATTGATTGAAAAAACACACTATCATGGAACACCAAAATACTCGCTCTAAATCTTACACAACAAATCCCCTTTTACATGTCAAAGTAAAATAGCAATTACTTGAACAAAACCTTTATTTATTTTAGTGTGAACAAGTACCCAAAACTGTAATCAAAGCTAAACTTTCTAAGACTTCAATCCACTGCTCGCAACTATGAACTCTACGCTTGCTCACGCCCCCTTTCGTTATTGCCCCACTGTCCTTTTCAATCAGAGCCGTCGATTACAAATCTTAAAGCCCCAACCTCGTGTTTAACCAATAGCAGACCTCATCCATCTCCTTAGGCACAGTATAGTGACCGATCCTAAAGACAAGCAGACAATACCATTAGTACATTGCTCTAAAACTTGTACTATATAAATTAGTACGAGGAAAATGTATAATTACCCTTCATAGGTTTTAAAAGCTAGATTTCGAAAACCGGCAAGGCTCAAGGCATGGTACGACTTTTCTCCATGTTTGTGAGGAACAACTTCGTCACCTGTTAAACAAAATTAATTAGGTTAATACGAAACAATTTTAATACACATTTTAGTTATTAAAATAAATAAATCAAAATGATGCATACAGAGTCCGTGTGATAGTAAAATCGGCAGAGATGCAGCGCGTCTAACGGCCTCGTGTGATCCTTCAATCTTGTTTCTCACACTTCTGCAATTACAATAAAGGTCAATTATTTGAGTACTATAGGTAACTTTGATTTCAGAAATTACCAAGAAGAATTATCCAGTAATATGTAATAGGGATTTATTACAAAACGACCCTCCATTTGGCCTAATCATAGAAAAGCCCAATTATCTTTCAATATTACAAATAGCCCCTTATTGAGGGTGTAATTTGTAAAATGGAAACAAATACAAGGTGGTATTTGTAATTTTCAAAAATAGCTATTTTTTCTACTCTTTTTTTTTTTTTTTTTTTTTAAATTAGACAAAACAAAATGGGTATTTTTTATGACTAACCATATGCCATATTATTGTTTTGTAACATTTAGATTTCAATTTGAGAAGCCATAAATTGGAAGCTTACCGAGCACCAGGAAGCCAACCACTTAGTCCAACAACGGCCCTCAGATTAACAGGATAAGTATGGCCACTGCTATATTTTCCGTGGGCGAAGCAAGTTGCAGAATAAAGGGCAGTTGCAGCACCCATACTGAAGCCTCCAATACCAAGTTTAACTGCAATAAACAAAGTAAATTAGTGTTTATAGTAACCCTATTTGATTCTTTGATATATTTATTAAAGAAAAAAGGGTATTTGTTAGGAAATACAAATTTCTAGGGGTTATCTGTAATTCTTGAAAGATAACTATTTTTTTTTCTTTTGTAAACATTAGGGGTAATTTTTGTAATTAACCCGAACAAATATGATGATGTAAATTTCACCAAGAATTTCAGAAAAGCCATATGCCCATCACTGGGAAAAAAAAAAAGAAAAAAAGAAAAAAAGAGGAAAACTTTAAAGCTTTCTCACTAATGCTAAATTGAATTAAAGAAATATAATTAAGAAAAGAACAAGATTCTTTGCTTTAAGTAGAAAGAAAGCTTTATTACTTAGAGTTCATATAAGATTTTGAAAATGACGCGTCATAAATAATAATGAGCAATTTAATTTAAAATTAGTGGAGAATCTTACTGTCGGCAGGCTCCGTAGACAACAAATTAGCAATATGTGCTGCCGAGGCATCTAAACCTTCAAAATCGTCCGGACAATCTTCAGAAAGCTCCCCCATATCGAACCCTGATATCAAAAAGTCCCACAGTTAACATGAGTTGCTTTAAATTACGGATGAAATTAAATATGTTTTTATTTTGGACTCACAAGCAGCACAAGAAAATCCACCGAGTATAGTAACAGGACGAGTAGGAGCAGTAGGGCATATCCATTTTATCTGCATGATAAAATTAAAAATTAAATGACTAAGAATGAAAATTATCATTATTATCATTTTTATTATTGGCTAAAAATATAAATGGGAATATAATGCTTACATTTGGAAGGGAAAGACTTTCCAAAAGTGTTGACCAACTGCATAAAGAATACAGAAAAAATAAGCAGATTTTTTAAAAAAAAATTACTTGCATGTCATAAGGAAAAAAAAAAAACCGAAAGCTAGTTACTAATATTATAAAATGAGATCTAAAATGTGCATTTTCAGACAATTGGCCATAACACCAAATTACTAAGATAAACTGCTTCCATATTAAACAACTACGTAAAACGAGGACTTGAGTTACAAGGAGAAGAGATAAAAACAAGGCACAGAAAGTGAGTTAAAAAGGTTTACCATTAAAGCAAACATAAAAATTTTTAAATCATTTTTTATCAAGAAATTTTGTAAGTTGCTTAAATGCACAGAAATTCTTCTAATATTCTTTTTCTTTTTTTGGGAAAAGGGAAACTTCCTTTTGCTTATTTAGCATGTTAAAGAACTAAAAGTGAATTAGTGGTCCCATATATACATAGCAAAATTGAAGTATAACTATTTGCATCAGGATTTCTTACTAGGCCAAGAACCAGAAGAGACAAGAAATAAAGCACAAAAAAGTAATGTTAAATCGCTATTTTTCCTCAGCAGCTAATTAATCAAAATTCTAAAAGAAAAAAAGTTCAAGTTCTTTCAAGTTTTGCGGAGCCCCCAAATTTTTATTTTTTATTTTCCCCCCATCGACTCAATTACTTAGGAATATTCTCAACTAAAGTTTTGTTTTTTTATAGGATGAGTTTTGTAAAAGAGTACTTGTCTAACCTTTGACATTTTATTCATAAGAACTTTTTTCTCTCCCTTTAGTGATATAAAGTCTATTCATATACAACTTTCCTATAAAGTATATACTATTACCAAAGATAAGAATTATAAAAAAAAGATTTTGTCGTGGTTAATGGTTCAGACAACACACACACACACAAAAAAAAAATCAACATTCTCATACTAATTTTAAGATTGCATGCCTTTTTACAACCTAAGAAAGATGAGGTTAATGAATATCGCTTTCAACCTTCACATTCCTACATAACCAATATATCAACCTAAGAAGCAATTTCTTTAACCGAAATCATACCATATTTAGCTAAAATCAAAAGTTCACAATACATACATATTTAAGATATTCAGACATGGTTTTTTATAATCTCAAATTAAATAAACAATGGATCCTTTATCATAAAAAATAAAAAATAATAACATAAACACGCACACAGAGTAATTATACCTGGAGCCATTGTCACCAAGCCCATGCAGCCAAACTAAAGTAGCTTGATGTTTTCCTTTAGGCTTAACCACATATGTCCTCCCAAATTCAAATGTTCTTCTACCTGTTCTACTCCCTAAAGAATTTGTACAAAACATAAAAAATTTTACTTGAAGAAATGAAAACAATTAGTTATTCAGAAAATCGCAGAAAATATAAAAACAGAGAATTGAATTACACAACTCTTTTNGGTCTATCAAAATGGGCAATTTCAATAATTAATAACAAGAAACTAGCCATTTTACAGTAAGCAGACATTTATTCAAACACAATGCAGACATGGGCTCAAAATACACTCAAAAAAGCAAAAATAAAAAATAAAAAATAAAAAATGGCAACTAACCAGAACCCATAGATGAATTTGAATAGCTCATTTTGGCCACAGGAGATGAAACTAAAACTTGGAATTCCCTTAATATAATGTAAAATGAAATTTTAATAAAACTTGAACGCAATGAATTAGACAACTGAAACTTACACTCCTATTTATACTAAAAAAAAAAGAAAAAAAGAGCAGGTTAAAAACGGAATAAAACATGTATATGTGTGAACCAGCTACACATTGCCTAGAAACTCAAAAAGTAAAACAAGAAAAAGAAGTGGGCATCCATGAAAAGGAGAGGCAAAGCACACAATCTTTTTCATCAGCAAAGAGAAAGAGAATCAAAACCAGCAAAAATAATAAAAATAATAAAATCGTAGAATTAATACAAACATTCCATAATTTCTTTGAGCCGTTCAGGTTGGAAGGATCTCTAGATTATTACAGCATAGAAAAGAGAATCGATGCTCTTTGTTCCCAGGCAGCGAGTGTATAAATAAAGCAAACCCTCCAACTACAACTTCGAGAATATTTTCTGAAAACAACAAAGGGAATAATTTAATTTGGGAAAATAAGAAAAAGAAAAAGAAAAAAAAACATTTTTTCAATCATTTGTTTATGTATTTTGTTGAGATTGATGGGATGTCCATTATCGTGAGTGTCAAGTTCAGCTGTCCAATTTATCATCATTGTGCCACGGGCATATTTTCTGACAGTACTGGGAATTACAAGTATAATTTACATAGTTATGCGTATCTTGGGATGACTATATGCATAGGAAATGTGAATAATACGGTGTTAGATGTATAAGATGAAAATTTATATCATGCAAGCTATAAATTTAATAATGAATATCTAATATTCATCACTTTTATTTTTTTTAAACGCTCAATAAATACAAAGTCCAATGAATACAGACTATAAGATCTTTTTATCTACTTTTTCCGTCTCAACAAAATTATCCACTTCTATTTTCGTATGTTCTACAAAAATATAGTTCAGTTATCATATTTAACATATCATTAATTTTTCATCTCCACACATATACTAGTTTTCTATGTGGTAATTACTATGCAAAATATTAATATTCCAATAACAAATATACTAATTCCAACATTGATTTTAATGAGTATTAATTGACATTAATAAATTGAAGAAGGGTATAATTGGAAAACACTAACTAAATTAATGAATTAACTATATAAACTACTCATTTCTTAATCTGTGTGAAATCAACCGCAAGACTATCATTTTGGGATGGGGGGAGTATTAGATCACATATCTTATTTTTTGTTTATTAGGTATAAATTTTACACTTTTTTTGATTATCCACTATTTTGCTCCCAAAATCGGACAATTTACCCTCACCATCATCAATTTATCGCCATGGAACATCTCCCTCTCTTCGTGTCTCTGTCTCTCTATCGTCACCAGTAACCAAGCCCCCCGCGCACACACACACTTCATCTCATAACACAAATCTACCACTTACAACGGACAACGAGTAGTTGGGAGGTGAGGTGAAGGCAGGCGGCGGGTTTCAACGGAACAAGGGCCTGGGTAGGGCGACACACGGATCTCAGTTGAATTCATCAAACGGATCTCGGTCGAATTCATTTACCATCAAAATGTATTGAAGCAAAAGCTTAACACTACAAAAAAAAAGTGTTTTATCGAGGGAAAAATTTTCTCGATAAAACCCTACGCGGTAAAATTTTTCGAGGGCAAACTTCCCTCGTAAAATTTTATCGAGGGGATTACTGAAGGTCCCTCCCCTCGGTAAATTCCTAACTTCCCGGTAAAATATGCCCTCGGAAAACCGAGAGAACCCTCCCCTCGGAAATACCGAGGGATATAAAACCCTCGGAAAAACCGAGGGAACCCTCCCCTCGGAAAAACCGAGGGATATAAAACCCTCGGGAAAATCGAGGGGAGATTTCCCCTTGGAAAAACCGAAGGACAATCTCCCTCGGTACTCCCTCGTTTTTTTGGAAAATATTAAATAAAATAATATTTTTAAAAATGAGGGAATTTTCGAGGGATTCTTGCCCTTGGTTTTGCCGAGGGTATTTCCACTCAATTTTTTATTTTTTTAAAGTTATTTTTAAATATTAATTTTAATTCCTGTTTATTTATTAAAAATACCCCAAAGATTTTTAAAAAAATCATTAATGAACAGACAAATAAATAAATCAGTTATTATAAAAATATTTAGAAACTTAAAATTATTACATTTGTTCGACAAAAGTGTTTAGTAACAAAGTTTATAAAAATATAAAATTGTCCTATGACGGGGGAGGTTGCGGCGGGGGGTACTGCTGGAAACGAGCATATAGCTCGGCCATTTAGGCGTTCATCAGCACCTGAAATGCCTCCTGCTGCTGGCGCTGCTCCTCACGTAGTCGCTCAGACTCGGTGTATCACTGCTCCATCGCCTTCTGAGCTCGTCTCGTGGCCTCCAACTCCTCCCTCTGCTCCTAGAGCTGCGTCTGGAGCTATCTCACGTGGGTCCTATCATGCTGGGAGGAGGAGGAGGAAGAGCTGCATCTGAAAAAATCCTTCGCAGCAGCCACCACCTTCCCGAACGAGCCGGTGCCGTAGTGCCGACCCTTGCTCGACCCGACGATGTCGAAGAAAACTCGGTCAGGGTCAACCTTGCTATATGGATCATGGGAAGACGCACGTACCACCTCCAGATGTCTCTCGTACTCCTCCTGAAATACAACTCGTTAGTAAATTTTATATTAAAACTAAAAAAAAGTTAAAAATAAGAAAGAGACTCACATTAGTATTGCTAGATCTCGCATCGATCCACCTGTTGTCATCCTTTCTATGCGTACGTACAAAAACCTAGTACGTATTGCTCGGCGCACCCGTCTCCCGCTCTTGTATTCAAATAATATTTTCAAATAATTAACATTAAAATAAAACAAATAAATAATATATTATATTCTAAAATTACTTACGATATCTAGAGCATAATCGACCACAAATCCAAACCCCCTATGCTTCAACATCCCAGTACCTGGACCATCAGGCTCGCTCCTCCTATTCTGGCTGCACTGCTCGGACTTCTTATTGTTCTCGGGTTTATCCCGCTCAACCTTCCAAGCCTAGTTGAAATGCATGATATATAAGATGATTTAAATTATCTGTAATTAATAAAAAACTCTAATTTAATAAGAAAACATATAACAGAACTATTTACCTCCAGACTTCCTCGGTAAGGTCTGAGTGTAGCTGACCACTATGAGAATCCTGATACTGCTTATACTCGTTCAGCCGCTTCCTATACTTGTCCGGCATCGTTGCTGTAAATGTTGTCTCTATCTGCTGTACAGTATACTCGTCCGTGTCCCAATAACAAATATCCTACAAAATAAAACAATAATTATAATTCAATTAATACATGATTCTCAAGTTACAGTAATGATTAATAAATTTGGACATAAACTAATAATTACCTGAAACATGTCCCACCAGAAATCACGAGTCTCCTTAGGGACTGTCTTATATCACCACCCGGCGGGATGGAGACCCTTCTCCATAATCTCCCGAAATATGTTGGTCAGCTTGGTCTGTCTGCTATGTAGCCTATAATTGTGCTTGTGGTTACAAATAAAATTTAATAATAACGATGATTAAAACTTTAAAATTATTAATTTACTTACTTCTTCCTGGCGATAGAACTCCCCCCCCACCCCCCCCCCCCCTCCGATGGTGGGACCAAACTGTCGTCGTGATGTACCCGCATCGGACGGTGTCGGTGTGGTGGTATCCGCGGTCGGCGCTGAAAGATCAGTACTAATGCCCATGTAATCGCCATCAAAATCAGCTAAATGATTAGCCGACCCCATATCCGATCGATCTAGGCTGCTGGATCCACGACCTCTCGACATCTGATAAAATTATCAGATAAAATGAGCATTTTACAAAATACCAGTATATATTATATATATCAAATGTCTTAATAAATCCAAACATAAAAGAAATTAGTTTTAAAAAAAGTGTGTTTTACAATATGAATAATTTACATATATTTCAACCAAACTAATCATCTGATCCGACAATTTCACTATTAAAGTTATCACCAAACTCATTTTCGTTTGTGTCTTGATCAGTATCTTGATCGGTGAGTAACTCTTCTTCTACATCATCATCTGTCTCGTCACCAAGTTCATCCACGTCATTATCATTTGGATCGTGCAACTGGAAATCGACATCGTCTAGTTGAATTGGGTTGTGTGTATCTACAACTTCTTCTTGAAATGATTGCTCAGGTAGAGGCTTGATAAACTCAACATTTGATCTCGCCTTGATTTTACACGTTGCCCACCAGTCCAACTTGTCTCATTTCAAACTTGGGTACGCACAATAGTATACTTGTACAGCTTAGGAAGTAAGCAAGAAAGGTTCATATCGATTGAACCTACGCTTATGATTGGTATCAACAAGCCTATAATGTGGATGAACTTTTGTGCCTGTAGGAGTTGGATCAAACCATTCGCACTTGAAAAATAGTGTGTTTTTCTCCATTCAGTCGGTGTATTCGAGCTGCACAGTTTCTATGAGACGACCATAATAATCATACTCGATTGCCCCGTAGTTTGATCCTTTAATGCATACTCCACTGCTCGATGTTGCTTTGTTAGATCCGTGCTCCATTGTGTGAAATCTATAACCATTTATATTACATCCGATATACGTTTCCACACATCTTGATGGACCCTTAGCTACGCTCCTAATGTTCATGTCGATCACATTGTTCGAACGATCTCTAGTTTATGACATTGAAGAATTATTTTTAATTAGGAAATATATTAGATAAATACATACAGTAATTATATGATATGCATCTCGGTATCGAACGTCTTACATAATGTTTGAACCAATTGGAAAATTCATTTTCCAATTTTTCATCGAGACTATCATCAGTAATGTTTGGTTGGAGATGTTGAATGCTCTTCGTGTACATACTACATCATTCGTTAGACAATTAAGTAAAAAGTATTTGTGTGTGTGTTTATGTGTGTGTGTGTGTATATATATATATTTAAAGTATAAATTTAAAAGAGTATTCGTACCTAACATAATCTTGAACCTTCTCACAATCTAGCAACACGTATATCCTTGCGGCGTTGTATTCTAGTCCGGTTAGGAAATTTTCTCCCTTTGTACCAGACGTCTCCCCATATTTCTTAAACACCAAGGGAATTTCATCAGCGTCATCCACACCATTATGGCCGTCGTCATTTCTAGGCAAATTTATTCTTTTAGTTGAAATGTGATCTTCAAAATAGTACGAACTAATAGTTGATGCCTCATAGCCTAGATATGCATTTGCTATCGACCCTTCAACACCCGCCTTATTCTTCACGCTGTTCTTTAATTTGTGAAGATACCTCTCGAACGGGTACATCCTATACTGCACTGAGCCAACAATTCTCGTTTCATACGCAAGATGAACGGGCAAATGCTCCTTCGAGTCAAAAAAACTTGGAGGGAAGATCAGTTTCAGCTGACACAATATTAACGGAATGTCACGTTCTAGACGACTCATATATTCGGTGCGAATAACTGTTGACATGAGATACTTGAAAAACAGGCTCAATTCGGTTAGAGCCTTCCACACATTTGGAGGAAGCAGTTCACAAAAGGCTATTGGTATTAACCTTTGCATGAATACATGACAATCATGACTCTTCATCCCGATCAAACGTGATTCCTTCTTGTCGACACAACGCCCCAAATTTGAAACGCGTACCCATCTGGAAATCAAAGGGATTTGAGCCAAACATAAATCGCAGCTTTCGATAGCTTATCAGGTGTGTAACATGCTTTAGGACATTTTTCGACCCATCTGGCGCCACCTCTAAACGATTACAATACTCATTCAACTCTTCCCTTGATTTATACATATCCTTGGTCTTCCCTTTGAAATTATCGCTGTGTTGAAAACATTTTCAAACACATTTTTCTTGATGTGCATAACATCTAAATTGTGGCGGTTAGATTTGTCCTCCAATATGGCAAATCCCAAAAGATGCTTCATTTTCTCCAACCAGACGTTCAAGATATTTGCGCATTAACGAGTGCTGCATCCAGTTCAGTGACTTTCAGAAGCCTCAATCTTTCTATCTCTACCAAAACTTCTATCCCTGAGCGAACTTCTGACGGTGGAGTCTCGACAAATCTTCTTTTTCGAAAGCGTCGTTTATCCTTTCAAAAATGGTGATCGCATTCAAGGAATTTCTGGTGATTGTCGAACCACGATTGCTTCCCACTGCACTTAAGAGTGAAGGCGTCTGACCATTCCATACAGTAAGGACAAACTGTTCGTCCGATCGTACTCCATCCGGACAACATAAAATACGCAAGAAAATCGCTAATTGTCCACATAAGGGCTGCTCGCAATTGAAAATCTTATTTCTTAGATATATCGTACAAGGGAGCCCCAACCGTCCATAACTGATTTAATTCTTCGATTAGGGGTTGCAGAAACACATCGAGTTTGTCTTTCGGATTCTTTGGCCCTGGTACAAGAACGCTGAGGAACATTAACTGCTCTTTCATGAACATCCACATAGGCAAGTTGTAGGGTGTAACTATGACGGGCCACGATGAATATTGCGCGCCAAAACTTCCAAATGGTTGAAGACCATTTGTACAAATACCCAATCTCACATTTTGAGTTTCAGTCGCGAAACCTGGATGAGTCTAGTTGAAATGTTTCCAAGCTTTTGATTCGGATGGGCAGCGATAACATTGTCTTCAACCCTGTGTTCAGCATGCCACCTTATATCTTTCGTTGTAGGTTTAGATGCGTACAACCTCTGCAGACGAGGAGTTAATAGAAAATAGTACATCTTCTTGTACGCGATGCGAGCCTTCTGTCGTTTTGTTTTGCCTTGATGAACGGGTTTAAACCAAGGTTCCTTGCAAAATTTGCAGTTTGTCAAATCAGAATCGTCTTCCAGTAGATCATATAATTTTTCTTGCAGTAGTCTATCTTCTCGACTGGTAAGCCCATACCCCTTAGCAACTTCTTACTGTTGTAATAGTTATCGAGTACGAGATTATCTTTCGGTACAATCTCCTTGATTATTCACTCAGTTGATCATAATACTTCTAAGACATGTGATTCTCTGACTTCAAATTCATGAGACTGGAAACTAGTGATAACTGAGGATGTCCCTCGCACCCAGATACAATGGCTGATTTCCAGCTTTCAACATGTCGTAAAGTTTTTGAGCCTCAGGGTTCGGCGACTCTTCCATTTTGGCAACCACGTCAAAATCGGGACCAGCTGCATCTTGAACCATATTAATATATGCGTTTGATGATTCTTCAGAAGGAATGTAAGAGGGTCCTCTAGCATGAAAATCGTGATGGCATCCAGAGGTGGTGGGCTGGGTTTCTCTGTGGTAAATCTATTTATAGTAATTCGGCTCAAAACCGTGTCTAACCAAGTGGTACTTAATCTCATCGATATCGAGAAACCTATTATTCATACATCTACTATGATTACAAGGACATTTCAGCCTCTGTCCGTCCTTATGAGCGGAATGTGATTGAGCAAATTCAATAAAGCTCTCGACTCCAGCCACGAATTGTGAGGACAAATAGCTATTGTTGATTCGCTTGTACATCCAAGTACGATCGGAACTCATTCTAACATTATACGATTGTTATATTGATTTATCGAAAATTTGACAGCATAAGGGTGGCTAGAGAATGATTGAATTTTTGGTAAGGGCCCTATGTTATTCGAAAACGTGATTTTCCAGTAATACAACGTCTTAGTATATGAATTTTTGTTGACTAAAAATTTCGGCAGCATCTCCCTTTAGTTTTCTAAGTACACATATATTGCAGTGCAACCGAGAACAAAAGAGAGATACTAAACCAATATTCTTATAATCAACAACAAAAAAAACATATAGATAAGATAAGTATTTTGCATGTAATTGTGGTATTTTTCTCGTATTTTTAATTAGGATTTATATTGTTTTTGAGTCGTGTGGTTAGTTTTCTAGGTTGTTTTTCTTGTGTTATTATTTTTCGTGTTTATTTTTGATTCTATACGTAATATGGTTTAATGAGTTTAATTAATTTGAGATTTGGTGTAATTCTTGAGTTTTTATGTTCAAAATTCTCATTTAATAGGTGGCTCAATGATTTGAATTCAAATTAAGGCATTGAGGACCAAAGTTCAAGCCAAGGCGTGCCAAGAATAAGCTCTAAAATGCCAAAGTTTCTGGAATGCTCATCATGGCTCGCCAAGGCAAGCCATAAGTCACGCCAAGTCATGGCGTGTGCCAATCTACTCGCCAACATCCACGCCAGCCCGCCCGGCAGCGCCCGCAACCTGCGCGTGTAATCTGCTCGCAGCGCCCGGCGCATGCCTCACCTAGCTGCCGACGCCTCCCGCACACGCCCGTAGGCGCTTGCCGACCTGCGCGCCACATCTCACGCGAACCGATGCCACGCTCCACGCCAAGGCCAGCGCCCATGCCTGTGCAACGCGCGCGCTAAGGCCTGGCCATGCGCGCCCAGGATCGGCCAACACCGAGCCACCTCGACCTAGATCAAGCCCAGGGTCGAGCCAAGTGGCTAGGAAGGTCAACACAGGTCAATTGTGGTCAAACCCTGGAATTTCAAGCCTTAAAGCCCAATTTGACCCATTTAACCCCAATTAAACCTATTAAAAATAGAACACAACTCTCATTTTTTGAAAACTACTCATTTTCTCCCAACTCTTGCATGAATTTGGAATTAATTTCTCTCTCTAGATTTTAGATTTAATTTCAAGCATTTCCTTGGATTTGTTAGACTAAGAAGAATTTAAGTACTCCCTTGGATTTTATTGTAATTTCATTCAAGCTTTTGGATTCTCTTCTTAATTCAAGTAAGCTTTCCTTTAATTTCGTGTTTGTTCTTCAATTTCATGCTTGTTCTTCATTTCATGAATTTTTACATAGCTCCTAGATTAATTGCTAGATCTTGTGAATTGGCTATGGAATCTAGGTGAGTGACACACCAAGTTCATAGATCGAGTCCTTGATCGTTTTTATTTTGAGTATTTCATATGCTTTATTTTGGTTTTTATTTTCATGCATAGTTTTGTGTTGAATCCTAGATCTACTCTTCGTTTCTTATTATTTTTCGTAAAGATTTAAACTTTCACGTCAACTTTTATTGCTCTTTCCATTGGTGCTTTCAATTTTTACTAATTCGCATTATTTGAGTTTTTATGATCATGCATGCTTAGTTGTACCTTAGGCTTTCATGCTTGTAATTGGTGAAACTTTGCTTTTCATTGCTTATTTTCTTAATTGCTTGAAGTTTCCATTGGGCACACGCACGAGGCATTCGGACAACTTGCATTTCCTTTCATTTTACTTCCTTTACTTGCTTTAATTTCGCTTATTTTCGTTCTTCCTCTATTCTCTCAAGCTAAAAACGCATCGATTCATGCTAGCAATCGAATTCCGATAATACCAAGCCATGAACCCAATTTTCTTATTTAAACACCACTAAATACTATAAAACAATAAGTCATATTACAATCACGCTCTTAAACTGTCTAAAGAAGTGGACGATTCGAGATTTAGTATCGAATTCTCTATTTTATACTCAATCCCAAACGAGTCTAAGGTATATTATTTGATTGTATATAGAAAGATTATATTCTTGATCAAAACTATTATAAACCTCATTATTGGAGGGACGAAACCTCCTCGTCCGGCGCCGTAAACAACGTCATCACAGACCTATACATCAATCAATAAATAACATGTAAACAATATCTACAAGATAACATATATGTTAAACACAACATGCATGTACCGATCAACACGGTATTCCAAAACCACCATCACAAACAATTTAAAACATTTTGAAAACCACCATCATTTTTTAAAATAATTTTGAAAACCGTTATTAGAGGGATGAAACCTCCCGACCAGCATCGTACACCACGTCATCACCGACGTCTTCCCAAACCAATCACAACATCAATAAATCACAATCAAACCATAACAACAAACCATAACATACATTAAACTAACATAACCGATCACCACGGTATTTAAAAACCACCATCGCATACACTTTAAAAGATAATTGCACAATCGAAATTTTAATGAACACTAACGGACCCTAATTGCATAATCGAACCCTATTTGAACTAACGAAGCATAATTACGTAATTGTTCCTAAATTGAACCCTAATTATGTAATTATTCCTAAATTGAACCCTAATTACATAATTATTCCTAAATTGAACCCTGATTATGTAATTATTCCTAAATTGATCTCTAATTATGTTATTATTCATAAACCGAATCCTAGTTATGTAATTATTCCTAAAGTGAACCCTGATTATGTAATTATTCCAAAATTGAACCTAAATTATGAAATTTTTCATAAATTGAACATTAATTATGTAATTATTCCTAAATTGAACACTAATTATGAAATTATTCGCAAATTGAACCCTAGTTATGTAATTATTCATAAATTGAACCCCAATTATGTAATTATTTCTAAATTGAACCCTAATTATGAAATTATTCATAAATTGAACTCCAATTATGTAATTATTCATAAATTGAACCCTCATTATGAAATTATTCATAAATTGAACCCTAATTATGTAATTATTTCTAAATTAAACCCTAATTATGTTATTATTCCTAAATTGAATTCTAATAACATAATTATTCTTAAATTGAATCTTAATTATGTAATTAAACCCTAATCCTAAAACTAACCCTACTTATAATTAAACCCTAAAATTAATACTAAAATTAACCCTAACAATAATCTTAAAACTAACCCTGATTAAAAATTAAAACTTAAAATTAATCCTAAAACTAACCCTAAATTGAACCCTAATTCTAAAATTAACCCTAAAATCTAAATTACAACCCTAATTGCAATTCCAACACTAATTAAATTGTAATTGAAAATTAAACCATATATTAAATTATAATTACAAATTAAAAACTAAATTAATACATACAAATAATATACAAAAAAAAATAAAAATGAAAAACAACCCAAAATAACTTACCTTCAGATGGGGGTCGGGAGGAGCTGGAGACCGGAAGGGTGGTGTTAGGGTTGGTTGAGGCTGAAGACCGGCGGGTGCGGCGGCGGCGGCGGCGACGGCAGTGCGCTAATGGTGGCGAATCTGGCAGCGATGGCGGTGCGCTGGGTTTGGAGAAGGCTGGGTCTGGTTGTGGAATCGGTGGGCGACAACAACGGCGACGACGGGTGCGGTGGTGGTTCTCTTGTTTCTCCCTCTCTTTCTGCTTTTTTCTTCTTCTGTGAATGAAAGTAAGGCAGCGGGAGTGAGCCCGCTGATAATTAGGTCATGGGACCGAGGGCAGAACGCCCCTCGGTTTGTTGATTTTCTTATTTTTTTTAATTAAGCAAAACCGAGGGCATTCTTGTCCCCTCGGTTTTTTCCGAGGAGATTTTCATCCCTTGATTTTAAAAGAAAATTGAAAAAAATTGAAAATACGTATTTATCGATCGACACCCAATCTTTGTGGTTTTATGACACCGAGACGCACTCCTTGCCGCCCCATTCGTAAAATGATAGGATTGGTTTTTATTTTTTACGATTTTTCTATTTTTTCAATTTTTTTATTTTTATTTGAAATAAAAAATAGAAAATACGTATTTAACGATCGACACCCGATCCTTGTAATTCTATGACACCGAGACGCATCCCTTGCCACCCCGTTCGTAAAATCACGATGCTTCGTCGTTTCGTGTTTCCAACCGAACAAGTTGATTGATCGATTGTATCTTGGTTGTTGGCCGAATTACACGATACGTGTGAATACGCACATGCTCGTTGATATTTTTCAATCGAGATTTGGTCAAAACTACCCACGTGTCTAAGATGATAGGATTTATTTCATTTTTACGATTTTTCTATTTTTTTCTATTTTTTTTTATTTAAAAAAACCGAGGGGATGAAAATCCCCTCGGGAAAAACCGAGGGGGCAAGAATGCCCTCGGTTACCGAGGGGATTTTCATCTCCTCGGTTTTTTTAAATAAAAAAAATCAAAAAAAATTAAAAAAAAGAAAAAGAAAATGCGTATTTAACGATCGACACCCAATCCTCATGGTTCCATGACACCGAGACGCACCCCTTGTCACCCCGTTCGTAAAATTACGATGCTTCGTCGTTTCACATTTCCAACCGAACAAGTTGATCGATCGATCATATCTTGGTTGTTGGTCGAATTACACAATATGTGTAAATACGCACATGCTCGTTGATATTTTTCAATCGAAATTGGGTCAAAACTACCCCACGTGCCTACGACGATAGGATTTGTTTCATTTTTACGATTGTTTTATTTTTGTCAATTTTTTTTGTTTTTTTTATTTAAAAAAACCGAGGGGACAAGAATGCCCTCATGTGGAAGAGTGTATAAAGAGGTTGATATTGAGGATATGGATGCGTGTGTTTTTTAGTTTTTTGTGATTTTGAAATAAAGTGGGTTCATGACTTGGTATTA
This sequence comes from Phtheirospermum japonicum, assembly GCA_014905375.1. Classification (NCBI taxonomy): domain Eukaryota; kingdom Viridiplantae; phylum Streptophyta; class Magnoliopsida; order Lamiales; family Orobanchaceae; genus Phtheirospermum; species Phtheirospermum japonicum. The sequence goes on along the minus strand of BMAC01000301.1, from coordinate 947,737 downwards.
TTGGTAATCAATTCGATTGAAGGATTCAATGTGTTTATAGCTTGAAAGAATAAAAGGAAAATGAAAATAAAGCAATTAACCTATCTAAACTACACTAGAAATCGAAATAGCAAATTGGTCGGATGCCTCGGTCGTATGCCTTCAATGAAAATGGCAAAATCAAAAATTTAGCAAGAACAAGCAATGTTTCATCAAGTACAAGCATGCATGCTCAAGGTACAACCATGCTTGCATGAACATAAAAACTTGAATAATGCAAATTTTTGTAAATTGGAAGCACAAATATATAAAGCAATGAAAATGGATGGGAAAGTTCAAAACTTTATGGAAGACAACAAGGAACAAAGCATAGATCTAGGATTTAGCATGAAACAAAGCACAAAACTTTAATTCAAAATAAAGCATGTGAAAATCTCAAAATCAAGACGATCCAAGACCTGATCTATGATCTAGACGTGTCACTCATCTAGACTCCATAGCCAATTCTCAAGATTTAACATGAATTCAAGGTGCTAAGACAAAAAGCATACAAATGAAGAAAATGCATGAAACATATGAAATTGCGTGAAATCAGATCTAGATGTGTCAGTCAACTAGACTCCATAGATGATTCACAAGATCAAGCACATATTCTAATATCTAAGGCAAAAAGCATAAAACAAGTTAAGAACAAAGCATGCAATTGAAAGAAAGCTTATTAGAATTAAAGAGAGAATTCAAAAGCTTGATTGAAATTGCAAGGAATTAAAAATCCAGTGTTTTACAAAATGAGTGAAGTCTCCTATCTATACTAGGTTTAATTGGGTTTAAATAGGCCAAATTAGACCAAAAGGCTTAAAATTCCTGGGTTTGACCAAAATTGACCCGTGTTGACCTTCCTAGTCACTTGGCTAGACTTTTGGCACATTTTGGCTCGGACACTGGGTAACCCAGTGTCGGCAACGCACCCAGTATCGGCAGCTGGGCGGCTGGGTGTGCGCAGGCGCGGGGGCTGTGTCGGGCGCTGCTCGGACACTGGGTAACCCAATGTCGGCAGCGTACCCAGTGTCGTTGGTGCTGACGCGGATTTTGGCATCGGTTTTGGCATGCGCCAAGCTGGGAGGGGGTTTGGCGTCAACTTTGGCTTCGCCTGGCGTGCCTTGGCTAATATTCCAGAATGTTTGTCCATTTTGGAGCATGCTCTTGGCATCAAGCTTGACTTGGATTTTGGCGTGCTCCAAGGTTAGAATTTTGGATCTCAGTGCCTTTACCTATAAAAATAGGACTTTGAACATAAAAACCCAAGAATTTCACCAATCCTCAAATTAATTGAAGCCATTTAACCCAATTAAATATAAAGTCAAAAAGAAACTCGAAAATCAATAAAATAAGAAAAATAACCAAATAACCTAATGAAACTCATTTAAACACTACTAAAATTAATATAAAATCCTAATTAAAAACTCGAGAAGAACACCACAATTACATGCAACACAACCACCCCACACTTATCGGTTTGTTCGTCCTCGAACAACGAAAAGAATCAAGAACGTATATGCAATGGGAATTATGTAAAAAGAAAAACCCTTGTGCTTATTCTTATTAATATGATGAAAGTATCAACATAAACTCGTTATCATCAAGCATTGCTCGTATTACTCTTCCTCAAATGAAAACCAAATCGATGACTTCCTCTCAAATAGAATCTTGAGGGTGTTCGCTCAATTCGCTCAAGTGATTGTTTAAATGGGACGTGTATACGCTCGAATCGGACAATGCATGCACCTCGACAAGATTTCATAAATCAAAAACTCAAAATCACCCATTGTACATGACCAAACAAGAATCGGAAGAGGTCTTTATTTCGGGTTGTAATTTTGGCTCTTTGGTAAGGTATGTAATATTTTGATATAGTGTCTAACACACGATCAAACGTGATCAATAACACACGAAACCCTAACTTCTAAAGTCTGAAGCTTAAAATCGCTTCACCCTTCCCCAAATTACCAAACTTTCATTCGAAACCCTTTTGTACACTTACACACCTTCCGACTTTATTTCAAAACACTTAGAAGCTTTTTGAATTTGCTTCTTCTTACCAAACTTAGCCCCCCTTTTTTTTGAATTAGGCTTTTCACTCGAACGCACGCTTTATCACTTTTCGTGATTTGTGTTGGAGTATTATTCTTCTTTTTTTCTTTTTTTTTCTCCTTTTTTTTTGTATAAGCAACTCAAAACCCGAAACCCACAATCGATTTCTCTCACATTTCTTATCAACTAATCATACACTCTTACCTCACGATTTATGAAGATATAAGAGCTAAAATCGAGCTCGGCTAACAAGAAACGGGACATAGGCTCAATGGGGCTCGTTTGGGATTTTTAAAGTAGCTTAAATATATGGATATGGCCGGAACAAGGGTGATATATGTGTCTCGAGGTCATTTTCGAATTCAATCATGTACGAGCAAAATCAAACCTCCTCAATGCAATTTCCATAAAAATGCAAGCAAACCGATAAATCACACAAGACTACTCACTAGTTTGCACCGAGTTTTGGAAACAAAATCGAAAGAGCTTTTAGAGTTTTGCAATATTTTCACGAGTAAATGTTGATTATATATATATAGGCGGGTTTTGGACGAAGCACAAAAATTCAAATCCTTATACAAGAGGGCATAAACATGATTAGAGTAGATTTGTCCTTATTTTTATTAGTGTTTTAGTACGTTTTTCTATTTGTTTTTGGTATAAGTTGGACGATTTAAGCATAATTCCGTATTTTTATAGTTCTGACTTATTTTACAGTATTTTATTCGTAATTGATGCAAATAGGTGATATTTCATTGTTTTCACCTTACAGCTAAGTAACCGGAAGAGCTCAGCGCGTAATAGAGGAAGTTCGATGTTCAAGTATAGGAGAACGAGCTTTCTGGCGAAACGAGTAGCAAAAGATAGAGAGAGACGGAGGCAGATGCGCAGTTGCGTCGACTGACGCGACCGTCGATGCTCCGTCGACGCGAGCCATGATCCGCGTCAGTCGACGCAGCGTCAACGCAACTTGCTGAAGCGTCGATGTCGACGCACCGATATCGACGCAACTTGCTGAAGCGTCGATGTCGACGCAACTTGCTGAAGCGTCGATGTCGACGCACCCAGTCGACGCACCCACCCAGCCGACGTGCACGCCCAGGCAGCACCGACGCCGAGCACCAGCACGTGTCAGTCGACGCACCGTCGACGCACCGTTGAATTCGGATTTTAGGGTTTCTTGTGCGCCAAGACTTGCAATATCTATATAAACCCTCTATATTTCGGATTTTTGAGGAGAGACACGAGAGATACGATCCCCTAGGGTATTTTAGCTGATAATAAACATAATTCCACATCTCATAACGATATTTGAAGACGGAGATCAAGGATCGAAGAACAACGCTTCCAAAACATCGAATTCGAGTTCGGGATTCATTCTTCGCCCAAGATCAACGTTCAAACTCCGGAATAGCTGGAGCTTTTTACTGCTTTTCGTAGTTACAATAAGTACTCTAAACTCTTAGTTAAGTTCGTAGTTAATTGCTTAGTTAATTTCTTAGTTAATTCTAGTTTTGATAATTAGTTTAATCATTTTTATGCTTGGATATTGGATATTGGTTAATTTAGTTAATTTATGCGATTTGATTTA